>OY720023.1:15665902-15934607 GCA_963082485.1 Eudonia mercurella | reverse complement strand
AATTCCACCAGTACTTATATGGCCGTAAGTTTACATTAAAAACAGATCATAAGCCTCTGACGTATATTTTTGGTAACAAGGTAGGTATTCCGGTCATGGCGGCATCGCGGCTGCAACGATGGGCCATCTTATTGTCAGGATATACTTACGATATTGAATACGTATCTTCGTCGAAAAATTGCGCAGACGCCCTATCTAGGCTACCCCAGAAAACAAACGTCGCATGTAAAGGTAATGTTAGTAAAGACGTGACATATCTTAATTTTGTAGAAAAGTTTTTACCGATCACCAATGACGATATTAAAAAGGCAACAGCAACAGATAGTGTGCTAAGCAGGGTCATGGCTTATGTTCAGTCGGGGTGGCCGGCGTTCTGTCAAGAGGATTTTTTAAAACCTTTCTTTCAAAAGCGTAACTAGTTGTATTTAGATCGGGGCTGTATCATGTGTGGAAACAGAATAGTTATACCAAAATCGTTGCATGATAGTATTTTGAAACAATTACATAGTAGTCACATGGGTATCGTCAAAACAAAATCGTTAGCTCGAAGCTATGTTTGGTGGCCCAATGTAGATACCGACGTAGAGACAATTTGTCAGCAGTGCGAGACGTGCGCGGCGGAGGCGGCGGCTCCACCGCGAGCGCCCCCACAGCTCTGGCCCTATATTACTGAACCGTGGAGTAGGCTTCACATTGATTTTCTGGGACCATATAAGGGAAAAACTTTCTTAGTCTTAGTTGATTCGAGTACGAAGTGGTTAGAAATATACGAAATGGTACGAACTAATGCGTCAGCAGTTATTAAAACTCTTCGAGCTACATTTGCACGCTTCGGTTTACCGAAAGAACTAGTTTCTGATCAGGGATCGCCATTCACGAGTACAGAATTCAAGCAATTTTTAGAATTGAATGGCATAGTACAGTCATTTTCCCCAACATACCACCCATCGTCGAACGGAGCAGCCGAGAATGCGGTGAAGATATGTAAGCGAGCTATAAAGAAAGCTTTTAGGGACTCTGTAGAAATAGATACAGCTTTGCAAACATTTCTATTAACCTATAGAAACTCCGTTCATAGCACAACAGGTGAGAGCCCAGCTATGTTGTTACAAAGACGACCTTTGAGATCTCGGTAAGACTTGCTGCGCAGCGACCGCGCGCGGGAGGAGCGCGTGCGCAGCGCTCAACAGCGGCAGGTACGCGGGGCGGGGGGTACGCCACGCACGCTCGCGGAAGGGGAACCAGTCAGGGCTAGAAACTACGTTGACGATCGGAAATGGGTCAAGGGCACAGTTATTGGTAATGACGGGACTCGTAGATACGTAGTGGATGTTGGAAAATGTTGGAAAATTTAATTGTCCTTTTAAGTATTTTATATTTTAAGAATAAGAATAAGAATAAATTTATTTGCTGTGTAAAACTTAAGACTAAATACATAAAACTTATAAAATAACATTTGTCTGTATATAATAATATAATGCATTACAAGAGTGCCGCTTATATTGTAAAGTTTTAAAATTAGGGTTAGTAGTGCAGAATAACCGAAGTGATACCTAAACTAAGTAAACTAGTTTACCCGTATCTCAGGCATCTAATCGGTGAGTGTGTGTTAGCGCTCGCTTACATAACATTTTATTAAATAGCAATAAATTATAATACTTTTAATAATATTTTGCTTATGCAGCATGTTGCTGCCATTGTATTTTAACTTATGTAATAACTAATAATAGATGTTCGGTGTCATTGTAGGTTTTCCCTTTAAGCCACTTTTGTATGGTTTTCTTACAATTTATTTTATTCATATAATGTATACCTAGTACTAAATTAAGTTTATTATACAAAAAACTTCCAAGAAAGCAAAAGAACCTGTGAGAGTGAGCTGTACGATATAGCTCAGTGGAACAAACAATGTCTGCTCGCCTTTTGCTGGTTT
This sequence comes from Eudonia mercurella, assembly GCA_963082485.1. Taxonomy (NCBI): domain Eukaryota; kingdom Metazoa; phylum Arthropoda; class Insecta; order Lepidoptera; family Crambidae; genus Eudonia; species Eudonia mercurella. The sequence continues at coordinate 15,932,674 of OY720023.1, read as the reverse complement.
GTAGTGCAGGACTGTAGGGCGTAAGTGAATGTTTCTTTGTTACAGTTAGTAGTATAAACAACTGACGAACAGAAAGGACATCACATTCAGCTAGGAGTTCTGTTGTAGGGAAACGGAAAGGACGAAATGTGCTAACTTTCAAAATGGCTCTCTGTGCTATTTCTAAGTTTAGCATGGTAGTTTTATGAGCGCCTCCCCAAGATGAAATGCAGTACGTTAGCAAAGATTGGCAAAGGGCTAGATAAACTTCTTTTAAAAGTTTTCCTTTCGCGGCATATCTTAAATTTTTAAAGACATAAATTAATTTTCGAACTCTAGTAGTAAGAGCTTCTATATGTGCTTTAAAATTCAGATATCTATCTATGATGATGCCTAGGTATTTTATTGTGTTTATACTACTGAGTTTAGGACATACACAGTCAATATCAGTCGAGTCAAAACAGTGATGTGCCACTATTGCATGTGAGTCATGGGATGGTTGGGTCAGTAAATTATACGAAAAAGTCATGAATTTGGTTTTGTCAGTGTTGAGAGTCAACATGTTTGTTCTAAGCCACCTTGTGACAGAATCAAAGCCAGCTTGGGCTAAACCGAATGTGTCATTCCAATTGTCGGCACTAAATAGTAAGGCTGTATCGTCAGCGTATGATATTATCTGACTGTTGTTTTGAAGGGGGAGGAGGCACAAATCGTTTATATAGATAAGGAATAGCAAAGGTCCTATTATACTTCCCTGGGGAACACCATATTCGACTGTTAGTTCTTTACTTACTATACCGTCTATCTTAACTCGCTGGGTCCTATTTGTTAAGTAATCTTTTAAAAGACTATGCGGAATACCTCTTATACCTAGCCTGTGTAACTTTTCAAGGAGGATGGGGATTGAAATTGAGTCAAATGCCTTGGCAAGGTCTAGGAATATAACTAAACATTTATTCCGAGAAACAAGTTGTCTTGTAATATAGTCTGTTAATTCGTGAACTGCGTCATCAGTCGATTTGTTAGGCCTAAAACCGTATTGAGTCGTGGCCAAGAGTCCTTTTCCTTCTATGTATTTAATAAGTCGGTTATATATTAATCTTTCTAGGATTTTGGAAATGGAAGGTAGTAAAGCAATGGGTCGGTAATTATTAATAAAACTTTTATCTCCATTTTTGTGAATCGGATGAACAACGGCCTTTTTCAAAGCCTGGGGAAAAATACCTTTTGCGATGCATTGGTTGAATAGATAAGTAAGGGGCGGAATTAGGTGTTGTTTGTATTTCTTAATAAATGTACATGGGATGTTATCAATGCCAGTGGCGCAGTCATTTTTAAGAGTCATGATAATTTTTTCTACTTCATTTTCATCAGTGTTAAATAAAGCAAATGAGTGCAATGTAGGCAATGGTGATGGAGGCAAAGTGTAGGAGAGAGAATTATTGTTTTGGTGTTTTGCTTTCTCAGCTAAACATTTTCCAATAGAAATAAAGAAATTATTTGCCGCGTCAACTGATTGCGCTGGAGTAGCTGATTTGGCGATGAGATGATGTGCGGATAATTTAGTATTAGTGGTGTTAGTTATGGTTTTGATAACTTTCCATAATTTTTTCTTGTTTTGCCCTGCGTTTTTTATTTCTAAACTTTCATACTGGCGTTTAAGTTTCTTCAATAATTTATTACAAAAATTACGGTATCTTAAATAAGTAGCCTTGAGTATCTCATTTTCGGGTGCTTTAGTAGCGCTTTGATGCAGCTTATCACGATGTCTGATGCAGCGTAAAAGCCCAGGAGTTATCCACGGTTTTATAATTTTTTTACGGCGTGATAACACAATAGTTCGCGTATTGGCTTCAATAATGTTTGTTAATGATGAAATGAGATACTCTGTTGACTCATTGACGTCATCCGTATTGTAGACGGGCACTAAGTCAAGGTTGTCTAGGTCATGTTTAATTCCCGCGTTTTGCAGTTTGTGGTGTTTTGTGATTGCGTAAGATTTACAGTATTGCTTCTGTAAACACAACAACACTGAATTATGGTCTGTCACAGAAGAAGTTAATACTATAGTTTTTAAGGGAATGTTAGTTTTAGCGAAAATATGGTCCAAGCAGTTTCCCATTCTAGTTGGAAGCAAATGGGTGGGTAGGTAGCCTAAACAAGCAACATGGGTTAGATACTCTGGTGAATTGCGATCTGTGTTTCCCGATTTAATGTCAATGTTTAGGTCGCCAACTAAAAACACATTCTTAAATGTAGAGAGCTGTTTTGTCAATAATTCATTAAGTGATTGTAGAAAATTAGTGATATTATGATATGACGGAGATCGATATATAGCCACAATTGCTGTATCGCTACTGATCTTTGCGATAAGACAATTTGCATCTATAATGTTAGGTTCCTCAATGATGTGATTTTTCACGTTCTTTTTTATATACAAAGTTACACCATCATTTTGTAAAACATTACTTTTGTTAGTAGTGTGCGATTCATAGCCTTGTAATTGTGGGATCGAGGATGTAGAGGAGAGCCAGCATTCGGTGAGTACTATTATATCAATATCTATATCAATTTGACTTAACAATACTAACATGCTATCAAAGTTACAGTTAATGCTACGAATGTTTTGTAAAAATATAGTTGTATATGTATTTGGATAGCGGTAATGGAAAATATTTGCCTAGACATATAGATCAATTAAGGCGAAGATGCCGGCTTTCTAATTGCTTGGTGCCATTGCCGATCTCGGAAGAGGGGTCACCGGGTGAGGATGTTGTGGCGCGGCAGCTCGGGGATGGGGGAAACTTGTGTGGAGTAGAGGATGATGGTATAGTCAGGGAGGATAGAGCATATTCGTATAGCGGAAACACAAGTTCCTCCCCAGGCCCGTCTGAGACGGCATCCCGTCCGCCAACACCATCACCGCAACCGCCTCAAGTTCGTGAGAGACGAATACGCAAACCGCCTAAAAGATACGGTTTTGAATTTGATTAATTCTATGTCACCGCTGTACTATTGTATTGTATTGTATTGTAATGTATTATAATGTTGTTGTTAATGTATAATGTTGTATTATAATGTAATTGTATTTTAGGGTTAGATTAAGATGTATTCGAATCCAAAATAACTGTGAAATGTTGTTTATTATTATGAGTGGGGAGAACAACATTGTAGATTGTTAACATAGGTACTTAGTTGATAAGAAATATAGAAATTATAAGATATAAATAATAATATAGGATGTTCGATTAAGGGTGGAGGTGTAATGTCGGTATTCGTAAATTATTAGTTAGTAAACTGTGAGGGTATGTCATGTTGTATCGGGCAGTCATATAATAAACCTAGGTATTCTAGCACCTTTAATAGCTCACATTTTTAATCTGTGTCTGGAGAAGGGTATTTTTCCAGAAGATCTGAAACTATCTCAGGTTTCTCCAATTTACAAGGGAGGTGATAGAGATCAAGTTATTAACTACAGACCAATTTCTATTCTCCCATCTTTGTCCAAATTACTAGAAAGAGTTATAAATAATAGGCTTATAAATTACCTCGATAAAAACTGCATATTATCCAAGCAACAATTTGGTTTCCGTAGTGGGCGATCTACAGACGATGCAGTGAACTTACTCACAGACTTTATATCGACGAATCTCGATAAAGGTAATAAGTGCTTAGGAATATTCCTTGACCTAGCGAAGGCGTTTGATACCGTTTCAACTCCTATACTTTTACAAAAATTGCATAACATTGGTATCAGGGGTACCCAATTAGACTTACTTAGAGATTATTTGAGTAACAGGTATCAATGCGTTAAGCTGGGTGATTTCGTTAGTGATGATCTGCCCGTGCAATACGGAGTACCACAGGGCAGTATTCTTGGACCGACGTTATTCCTCATTTACGTAAATGACCTTCTTCGCATTAATTTCCCAAATGGGACATTAATATCTTATGCAGATGATACAGCTCTGGTCTTCTCTATGAAAAATTGGGAGGAAACTTTCAAAGCTGCGCAGAAAGGATTTGATGAAGTTATAGGATGGCTGCTTGACAACTCTCTGACACTTAATGTTGACAAAACAAAATATGTAACTTTCGCTATACGAAATACTCCAATTAACAATAACCTACAAATAAAGGTGCATAAATGCGCAAACAACACTGAAAGCGAAGCATGCGCATGCGAACTCCTAGAAAATACTAGTGAAGTAAAGTACTTAGGTGTTATAATCGATAGGAATCTCAACTTTAAATCCCACATAAATATGTTAAGTAATCGAATCAGAAAACTTATATACGTATTCAGGACTCTCAGATATATACTGGAACCAAAACTGTTGAAGCAAATTTATTACGCACTTTGCCAATCTATAACAGGATACTGCATTTCAGCATGGGGAGGTGCCCTCAAAACAACATTGAAGAAGGTAGAAGTTGCTCAAAGAGCTATTTTAAAGGTCTGTACATTCAAACCATTCTTTTTTCCAACGAATGACCTATATTATTTCTGTCAAGTACTAACAGTGCGACAGCTATTTCTACTCAGTATTGTGCTCAAACAACACAGTTATTTGAAATACGATGCTAAACAAATCTCAAATAAAAGAAGAAAATTCGCGGTGTGCGATAAATTAACGGGTATCAGAACTTCTTTTGCAAAAAGATTTGTTTCTTTTCTGGGACCGTACATATACAATAAGTTAAATAAAGTACTTCAAATCTATCCTATGAACATCTATAACTGTAAACATACTATTACTACCTGGCTGCTAAAGCACTCGTATAATGATACTGAGGATATACTAAGAGTAATCTCATAAAACAACTATACATACTAACTTTCAGACACGAACAGACATACACACAAGCACAGACATACACACAAGCACAGACATACAGAACACTTAAACATACGCCTCAGCCTAGCACATTTCTAAAATAAACTGTAATTTCACACTTTCAGATACACATTCACTCTTCACATAATAATTCACTAGTAATATAAGATAAACAGATAATAAGATAATAGTTAAATACATACAATTATCAAAGATGATTATTTTGCCGTCTAGCATCAGTTATTTGAAATTGTGTAGTATATTATTATTATTAAGTTATCTTCTGTTAAATTTCTGGTATCTTTAAATAGGTATATTCATATATCAGCATATTTTTGTAAAAGTTGTATGGTAAATCAAATTGTCTTACTTTCCATTTTTGTGGAATAACATGATTTGTAGGCTTCATTTGTAGTCCGAGGTGGGGGCACCTGACACCGAAGAACAGGTTTTTCCTAGTTTAGTTGAAGGTAGTCTCAATTTTTGTCAACCAGCGTTGCCTTTATACCTAATTTTAACTTATGTCATAAAAATATGTAAACAAAACTTCGCTGTATACTTGATACAAATAAATGATTATTATTATATTATTATATTATTATAAACACCTAAAAGTACAACGCGTCTTAATTAGCTCCTTGCTAACCAACCTATTTAGGATCCAGCCTAGGTATTTCTCATTTACATCGTCGTAATTATTCTTACACCTAGTTACATTAAAAATGAGTGAAGTATCATCTGCAAATAATACGATTTCACAGAAGTTCTCTACAAAGAATGGCAAGTCATTGATATAAATCAAAAACAGAAAAGGACCAAGAATGGACCCCTGTGGAACTCCCATTTTTACATGAGAACCAGATGATTTAGTTCCATTAATATCGACAGTCTGTGTTCTAGAGCTGACATAAGACTGGATTAAATTAAGTGCGATATCTTTGAGACCGTAGTAATGTAGCTTCATCACCAGAGTCCTATGCTCAACGCAATCGAAAGCCTTGGACAAGTCGCAAAAAACTCCAAGGGCGTTTTGAGACTCCTCCCAGGCATCAAATATATATTTTATTAGAGCAACACCTGCATCAGTAGTAGAACGACCCTTTGTAAATCCATATTGTTTACTATGTATAAGATTGTTAATGTTAAAATATGATATCAACTGTTCCAATATAACTTTTTCATAAATTTTACTTAGAGCTGGTATGTTGAAATGGGTCGATAAATACTAGGGTCTTCTTTGTTTCCTGATTTGAACAAAGGTATGACTGTTCCGATTTGTGCAAGGTTACGGTGTTGATTTTAGTGTTAAATAATAAAATATGTTATATAGTACGACTTTATTGTATAAGTCTACAAATAATGTTTAAGAGAGTTCTAGTTAAAGTTAAATGAATGTTAATGTTAAATGAATGCACCCGGCGCGTTTGATACCAAAATATGCACTGGAGTACAGCGCGCGTGTCAACCTAAATACTGCTGACCCGTGCGCGTACGTCATAGGTGTTCGATTCCATTGGATCGAACATATTGCCCGCCGAGAAGATGATGTTCGTGAGAGGATGATAAAATTGCATGAGGTGAGTATACAAGGTGAAAAAACAATGTTCATTTATAGCTACAGAACATAAGAGTAAAAGTGCAAAACAGTAAAAAATAATTATTTTAAAATAAAACGTTTTTTTCTTAATGTCTCTATGAAATCTTTACATAGAGTCCTCACTAAACGACACCCTTTTTAAAACAGGGGTTGTGCCTTGATTTTTCTTACTCACACGATTAAGTTCACTTTCACTATCACCACTCACTATCACTCTCACATCACTACTACGATCACTGCTGAGCGGGGCAGGAGCGGGCGCGAGACGAAGTGCGCTGCCCGCCTGCGCCGATTCAGCTGCTGCGGTTAGCGCGGGGGGCTGCTCGCGACAATATCTTTTCCACAGGATAATACTTCCTGCCAGACCGACTGCTACCAACATACCATAGATGAGCGTATAGTGGTGTATGTCATGGTATGACATATCTTGATCCATCGTATTCTCGTTTTCTTTTAATGATTTCAGTTTTTCTTCTATATCTTTTTCAATTCTTTCATTCGATATATCACGAAGTTGGTTCTCAGTTTCTTGTTTATCTATAGTTAAATTTATTATATGGTTAATAGGTGCTATTATTGGATGATCGATTTCTGGTTCAATGTTTACATGGCTTTTCTGATTTCTGTGTGCAAAGATGGTGAACGAGTCCGTCTTTATTACACACGTATCTTCAATAGTTACAAAACTTATTTGTGTGATCTGGTGCAATGTAACCTGATCACTACATAGTGTTCTAAACTGACAGTGGTCACAACAAAAATATAGGAAAGTATTTGGTTTCTCTAAACTGTACCATTTACTTCGACAAGTCGAGATGCTTATCTTGCATTGATTCTGCTTGTTGTCATCTTTGATACACAGATCTTGATCTGTTTTCATTTTATAGATTGGTTGTTGAAGGAAGCAAATATATGTAGAGACGTCTCGTATCATGCAATTCCCGATGTCTCCTTGTGATACCGGTAGGTATGAGTCTTTTTGTAAATTAATAGCGACATGGTCGGCTATCGGAGTTAAGTTGACCATGTTATTTTCAATTTTTTGCGGTAATGCGATCACGTGATATAAGTCAAAATTGTCTCTACTAATCAGCGGTATTTTTATTTCAAAAAGAAAATATTCTTCTGTCATTCTTGCATTTACTTTCATTAGCTTATAGAGTCCTCGAAGATCAGTCTCGCTGTTTTCAAGAGGAAGCGTAATGTCGCTGGTCAGCAAACCGGATATTACATTTAATTCTTTTTTCAATTGTTGTGGTGTTAGTAAATGCCGGTCGAACTGTTCTTTATCAGTTAGAGTGTCTATCAGCGACTCTTGAATCCTTTTCAAATGGTTTAACATGTTATTTGCGACGAATGATGATGTTGTGAACTCTTGTAACTTTGTAATAATGTTAACTTGTTGTTGCAGTGTGTTTATGGCAGAATCCAAACTATTTAAATGTTTATTAATTATTTTATGTTGTTTTGCCATGTTTTCTTCTGTTCTTCTCAATAAGTTGTACTCAGCCTCCACCACAGATGTTTGATTTTTCCATAATGCGTTAAGATGAGCTTGATTTGTTCTTAAAAGTTTAATGTCTTTGGTGTATTTTTCTGCAAAACGTTCATCCAACACCCCGAAGAGCGAGTTCGCCAGGTAACCTACACCATTGATAAGGCCTCGGCGCCGTCTTGTCTGCGCTCTCAAATGTTGAGTTAGTAATAATTCATTATAGTATTTTAATTCCGAGTACTCGTGCTGTAATTGAAACAATATCAGGTTGCATTGATTGTCTTTTTGCATGGCGCTACAAGCGCTACAAGTTTTATCTAAGTAATTATATATTTTCTCGAATGCTTCAATTTCTTCAAAAAATGGTGACATGTTATAATAGACGACGAGGGTCCATTTATCTCTTATCAGTTGCATTTTTGCAAGTGGGTCAAAATACAAAGAACGTCCCTTATCGATTTCTGTGATATTACTTGAGCAGCTTGATGACGTAAAAAGCGTCATAAATAATATTAACGCCATTGCTATGTTAGCGAAATGCAAGCGGGTTGGTTTGTTTAATGTTATTTTACTCTGTTTTTGTTCCTCCGTATTTTCCTTTTTATTGTTGGATTCGCTCTCTTCGGTTGAATGCTCTATTGGTAAAATAGACAGCTTGACGATCGGTCTTTTGATGTTTCCGTTTTTTGTCTTCAAACTCACGACTCTGACCATACCGTCTTTACCCGGATGAAGGTCAGTGACTCTCCCCATCGCCCACTTTCCCGGTGGCAGGTTTTCGTCTTGTATAACCACTAAATCTCCGATTTGCATGTTTCTTTTAGGTAGTAGCCATTTCTTATTGGCCATTAATTGATTTAAATATTCCAGTTTCCATTTTTTCCAGATTTCTATAAATAATTTGTTTGTAAGTTGCCACCTGGTTCTAGCATCTTCTGTGGTTTGTATGACTGTTACTCCCGATCTTCCAGTTAAAAAGTGAGCCGGGGAAAGGAAGTCCAAGTCATTTATGTCTTCTGTTAGACTGGCGAGCGGTCTCGAATTTAAACAAGCTTCTATTTGAGCAAGTATAGTGGCAAACTCCTCGAATGTTAATTTTTGTTCTCCCACTACTCTTCTTAGATGGAACTTGAGGCTCCTTACCGCTCTTTCCCATAAGCCTCCAGCGCTGGGCCAGGATGGCGCGTTAAAGTGCCATTCTATAGACATCTCCGTTATTTCTGCGAAGAAGCCGTCGTTAAAAATGTTCTCTAATTCTTGAAACTCTTCTTTTAAGATGCGGTTTGCTCCCACAAAGTTAGTACCGCAATCGCTATAAATATGACGTGGTGCTCCTCTTCTAGCAGCCATTCTACGTAAAGCGGCCAGGAATGCAGCACTTGTCAGATCAGACACTAACTCAATATGGACCGCTTTGGTCACCATACATATAAAGATAGCGATGTATCCTTTTGTTGTTCTTGCCCCTCGTGACTTGTTTAATTTTATATCTACAAATCCCGTGTAATCCACCCCCGTATGATGGAATGGACTCGCCGGATTGCATCTGGCTTCTGGTAAGTTGCCCATCAATTGATTTTCCATTCTAGGGCTTTGTTTTCTACAGATGATGCAGTTGCGTAGTTGTTTCTTTACTGCGTTGTTTCCTCCAGTGACCCAAAACTGTTGTCGCAAGTTTGACAAAGTGAGACGTGGGCCGCCGTGGAATGTTAGCAGATGGGTTTGATCTATTAGTAGACTAGCTAATCTTTTATTATGCGGGATAATAATAGGATGTTTTGCTTCCGGTTTTAAAATTGAATTTTCTAATCTTCCTCCAACACGCAAAATGCCAAACTGATCGATAAAAGGTTTCAAATTCACTAATTTACTTTTTATATTCACTCGATTATGCTTCTTCAAATAATCAATTTCTGTTCCGTATGCATTTTGTTGTACATGTTTCACAATTAATATTTTTGCATTACGGAGTTCTTGTAACGTGAGATATCTGGGGCTATGTCCGCGATTTCGAGTCAATGCCCTTAGTATCCGAGCGACAATGCGTACTATCAATGTGAATGAACTGTATTTTTCTAACAAGTTAATAATGATGCTTGTGTTTTCTTCTTTTTGTACTACATTGGACTGAATACATTTTGCTTCTTGATTGGTAGTATACACTGTTTTCTGTCCTTTTTTAGCCTCGAAAGATGATAGCCAAACGGGACCTTGCCACCACAAACAATGTTCCTTTAACTGATTTACATACAAGCCTCTGCTTGCAGCATCCGCGGGATTTTCGCTAGATGATACATAGCGCCAATCTTTGCTAGATATTGTTTTTGTTATTTTTTGTACTCTATTCGCTACGAAGCTGTTCCATCGATGGGGTTCGCCATTGACCCACCCCAGCACAATCATAGAGTCTGTCCAACCATATAGCTCTAATGTATGTTGTGATAACGCCTGTTTTATTTTGTCCATTAGTTTTGCAAGTAGATATGCACTACTTAATTCCAATTTTGGCAAGGTCAGTGCTTTTTTGTATGGTACAAGTTTAGATTTGGCAGAAAGAAGAGTTATTTGGGATGTATTTTTTATCTTTGCATATACTACACAGCCGTATGCCTTTTCAGACGCGTCACTGAAACCGTGTAGTTGTATGACGTCATTCTCCCGACATTTAATCCATCTGGGTATTTCAAATTCATTGATAATGTTTATATGTTCTTTTATTTTTATCCACTCTTTATTTATTTCGTCTGTAACTACGTCATCCCATTCCAATTTATGATTCCATATTTTTTGGAATAATAATTTTAATTTTGTTGAAAGAGGTGTCACCCAACCTAATGGGTCAAATAATTTGGATATTTCAGACAAAAGCATTCTCTTTGTTGGTTTTATTGTTTGTAGTGTCATCTTACATTGGAATGTAAATTTATCTTCTGCTGAGTTCCAACATAATCCGAGTGTTTTTGATGTGTTTTCTGTTTTAAAGCTAAAGGTTTCGACTGTCTTATCTTGTTGGTTGGTAATGTTGTGAAGAACCTCCGGTTTATTAGAGGCCCACTTCCTCAAATGAAATCCTCCACATTTTAATAATTTATTTAGTTCTGTTATAATTTCCTTTCCTTCTTCTATGGTATGGACCCCATGAACCAGATCGTCCATATAAAAACACTCCTCTAATACTTTTGATGCTTTTGGAAAGGTGGGTTTTTCATCAGCTGCTAATCTTTTCAAGGTCATCATTGCTAAGAACGGGGCGGACTTAGTGCCGTAAGTGATCGTTGTAAGCTGATAAAATTGTAAGGGGTGTTCTTTTGAATCTCTCCAAACAATTTTTTGTAGTTGCTGGTCATCCTCATATACTAACACCTGACGGTACATTTTTTCAATGTCCGCTGTAAAGGCGTATTGATATTGTCGCCATTTTAATATCAATGCCTGAAGATCCTGTTGTAAGTTGGGTCCTTTGTACATGATATCGTTTAAGCTTAATCCTGTATCTGTTTTAGCCGACGCATTAAATACAACTCTATATTTAGTTGTAGTTGATTCGATGCGTTGTATTCCGTGGTGCGGTAAAAAACATTCCGGGGTCGTGTTACCGCTCATTGTTTTCATATGTTCATATTCATATTCATATTCATATTCATATCTTTATTGCACTCCATAAGTTACATTGGTGTTAAAAATATAAGTAGGTACATTTATGGACCCTGTAGGGCACGGCAAGTAGGAGAGGCGAGGAGTCACCTTATGCTCGTATTCACAAATTTTAATTGTTTTAGTTTATTATATTGATGGATAAAATTGGTCTAAAATAAAAATTTATTATTATTATTATTATTATTTATATAAATCGTGTATAGATATACCTATATATTTAGCTTATACATAAATTAATAATTTTAATATAACATTTTATTTGAGGTTTTTATCATCTAAAAATTCTTGTAGGGAGTAGTAGTTTTTATTATTTAATAATTTATTTAATTGTTTTACAAAAGTTTTTTCTATTGTTATATTTTTTATTGTTTCGGGCAATTTATTGTATATTTTAATGGACATTACTAGAGGTCCTGATGCTTGTATTTTTAGGCAGGAAGTAGGAAGTGTTAATTTATTTTTGTATCGTAGTGTATATTTTAAGTTTAATTCTTCTCTTCGTTTATAAAATTCAGGGTATTTTTTTACAAATTTGCATATTTCTAGAATGTATATACAGGGCATAGTAAGTATTTTATATTTTTCAAAGAACGGTTTACAACTTTCTGTATTTTGAATGTTGAAAATTATACGAATAAGCTTCTTTTGCATAGTGAAGAGGTTGAGGGCGTCTGTGCTGTTTCCCCACATGATGATCCCATAGCTGAGCCACGAATGTGCGTATGCGTAATATGTTGTTATGGCTGCTTCTATGTTTGTGGTTTTTTTGACCTCACGGAGAGCGTATGCAAAAGAAGATAATTGTGATTTTATTTTTTGTATGTGAGATTTCCAATTTAAATTAGTATCTTTTATTATTATGCCCAGTAGTGTGAATTGGTTAACTGTTTCTAATTTTAAGTTATTAAATGTGAAATCTATGTCTAAAGGGGGTTTTTGATACGGGTGGAAGCTAATGATTTTAGTTTTATTAAAGTTTATTTTGAGATTATGATCTTTTATCCAGTTTATTGTTTTATCTAACATTGAGGATAGTTTAGTGTTTATATTTACCTTTTTATTGTTACACGAGGTCAGTAAGGAGACATCATCTGCGAACAGCACACAAGTCTCTTCCATGATTTTTGGGAGGTCGTTTATATAAATGAGAAACAATAAACATCCTATGACACTACCCTGGGGGATTGATGCGTTAATTATTTTTCTTTCAGATCTTACTGTTTTTATTTCTCTAAAGTCGTGATCGTAGTATTCAATATCTACAAATTGTTTTAGATTTTTTAAATATGATTCAAGCCAATCATAAGCCCTTCCCCGGATACCTATACCATATAATTTATTAAGTAATATTTTAAATTGTACTTTATCATATGCCTTAGTCATGTCCAATAGAACACCAATTGCATATTCCTTGTTGTTTATTTTGTTAAGGATTTCTTGGATGTATTTGAAGACTGCCAGAACGGTCGATCGTTTTTTACGAAATCCATTCTGACAATCGTCAAATATTTGGTACTTTTCACAGAAATTATAGATGCGATTGCACATAACTTTTTCAAAAATGTTTGAAATGGAAGGCAGGTGGGCTATTGGACGATAGTTATTTGGGTCGGTTTTCTTATTTTTTTTATGTAATGGTTTTATTATTGTTATTTTTAATTGGTCCGGGAAAAGTCCCTCATCAAAGGATTGGTTGATGAGTAAGCTGAGTGGCAAGGTGAGTTCAGCGGCACATTGTTTAATTAGGCTAGAGGGGAGTTCGTCAATCCCGTAGCTATTTTTGTTTTTTAAATGACTTATGGTTTTGTTTATTTCTTTACAGTCTACTGGCCCGAGGAACATCGTATTTTCTGTGGGAGATAGAACAGAATGACCGGCAGCTGTAGTAGAAGAGCTTTCGCCGATTGATGAAAAAAAGTTATTAAATGCGTTTGCAATTTGTGATGGTTCTGTAATTGTGATATTGTTAATTTCTAACTTTAAGTTATTTTTTTCTTTTTTAGTATTTTGGTTCGTGCGCTCTTTTATAATGCTCCACATTGTTTTATATTTATTTGATGAATTTTTAATTTTATTTATATAGTAATCTCTTTTTGAAACATTTACAATTCTTTTTAGCAATTTTTCATATTTTTTATAGTATTCTAATAAAATCGGATTTTTAGGTTTAAAGAAACTTTATTCTCATAAGAATACAGAATTCACTTACATGAGATTAATAATTATAAAAAGTAATTATATTGCCTTGTGACGAAACATGCATTTATAATAAGCTATACATAATTTTAATATTACAAAAACAGAACAAAAACAAAAGGTGGGTAAAAAGTTTTTTGTAATAAGTAATTTGTTAGCCAGATCACCGAACGAGTCCATCGAATTTAAACTGAGATACCCTCATTGACTCAAAAATCACAATGTCACTGTTGTACGTGTTACGAGAACGCTGCGCTGCTTTGTAGGCAGCGGTGCAGTGTGAGTAATGTGCGTGTGCGCGTGACAAATAGTGCAGTGCCGCGTGGCGGCGGCGCCGCCGCCCGATTCTATTACATTACAACATACATTAACAATAAATTGGTAAGTACAGAGGTAATTTCATAGAGGAGAGTAATAGGTTAGGGTATAGAGGGCCCTCTCGCGGATTTTCTTGTAGACCGCTTATGTCAATTGATTGAACAGATAGCGACATCTATTATCGCCATCCGCAAACTTTATATATATACCTACCTAGTAGAATGTATAGATAGGTGTGCATAGTATTCTATCGAGTTTCTTTTCAAAAGAACTTATTTCTCATTTTGGAAATCCCTTTTTTCGATGAGATTCGATTACGAGACTCGCAAATCAAACCGCATAAAAAAAAGGTTTTCCAAAATGAGAAATAAATTCTATTGAAAAGAAACTCCTCTTTTGGTTAAAAAAATAATGAAAATTGGTACTTTAATAAAAATAAACAAATTTTGTTTTACATTTTATTTATTTTAAAGGTCTGTGTTTATTTCTAAAACATTGCGCTGCTGTTTTCATCTCATCATCACCATGATATGTGATTTTGCCAGATAAAATCCGGTTAATTGAACGGCACCAACTATATATAAGAACATTGATAACTGTATTTTCAAAGTAACTTTGTAATGATTTTTTATGTTTTTCACACGTGAAAGAATAATCAACAAATATGTCTGTGAACATTTTTATTTTACGCTTTAAATTTTTCTTGGGTACATCTTTTTTTATTTTTTCTATGACTAAATTTTGTATTTGCACAAAACATTTTTCAATGCCTTTCGAAGGGTACAATAATGAAGCTTTACATTTCTTATATTCTTTAGTTTTAATATATGCATTTGTTTTTTCTTCTGGGTCACCGTACATATCATTTTTACAATGTTTACAATTTTTTGTGACATTTTTAATACATTTTCCCAGGATCCACCCACACACATAATTACCCTGACCAGCATCGACTATACATTCATTTAAATTTATGAAAGGCACCACAATTTCGTCCTCTACATGTTGAGGAAATTGTGGTGCCTCCTCATTAGTAGAACAAGTATTAATATCCTCACTTGACACATTTTCTCTTAAAAAAAAGTCTAGATTCTCTAAACAAGAATTATTATCAATTTCACAATTAGCATGTAAGGAATGGGGCGAGTTAAAATTATTAATTAGGAGGGACTTATAAGCCCCCTCAAATGCAACCGTATCAGGTGACGTATTTCTCGCCCCATAACTTCGTACATTACCAAAAAAATTCTCTAATGGATCCTGGTTGAAATTGCGCGTTAACATAGCGTCAAATGAATATGTACGGGACAGCAATATCCACAGATGTTGCATTCCTTCAATTGTCCGTATGAAGTTTTTGATTGATGGAGGTATTGTTGTAGTTTCAATCACACGGATTTTATTACAACTTTCTACTTTTTTAACAAATTTAACAGTTTTCAAAACTTGAATGGCATTCTTCCACAAATCATGGTGTGGTGAGGCTCTACGTACACATCCTTTATAAATTTTACCATTTGGTATATTAAAACTATTACAATTTAGTGAGTCAAAAAGATTGTCCATCATCTTTGTAAATTTTATTATGTTTCTACACTCATGCTGGAGGTCTCCTCTTCCTGACAAATGTTCTGCAGCCACAGCTACGCTGTGACTGAAAATCTGGGCAGCTGCTTTCACTTTCATTTTCTTTATTTTGTCAACATAAATATGTTCATCTGTTAATTTATGGAGGATCTTCAGTTCTCCATATGATTTGTCAGCTTCATACACATGTTAGTAGTATTCCCATTTAATAGTTTTTTCACATTTTTCTTCAAAATCATAATACTTTATGTCTTTAGTCAGTAAATTATTTCTGACTCCCTTTAATAAATGTGGGACATCAAACAGGGGGATTATTTTTGATTTCCCTATTTTAATTAAATCGTTCTTCCATTCCTTTTCTTCTCTTAAATATTTTCTTTTTGTGTCTTCTATCAAGTCATTAATAACGCTGACATTGACCGTGCTTTGGTCGCAGACAGTACACAAAATTTTAAGTCCGGTACTACTTACATATTTTACAACTTTTAGTACAAATTCTTTCAGTTGTGACTTTTTTAAAGAATTGGTAAAATAATATGCAACTGGCTGCTTAAATTTTTTCTTTAAACCTTTTACCATGAATACCAAAACATGATTTGCTATTTGTTTTCCATCAAACGTAAACCCCCTAAGCTGGTCTTTAGCAGCGTTATAGTATATTTGGGGGGAAATTGAAAATTAGGCTACACAATCGATCTTCCATAGATAAGACCTTGACAGTCTCTTTCATTTTTAAAAATATGCTTTTATTTATTCCAGACTCTACTTCTATTTTTGTCAAAAGTCTTTTTAACCCTTTATAAGGCAGTGGCATATATATTGCCACCATATTTTGAACTTTATACAGTTGAGATAAGGTCGAAAATCAATGAAAAATTTGAACATGCTGTGCCCGTTAAAGGGTTAAAGACTTAATGGACGGCAACGTAAAATACTTCGCCAAAAGAGGGTAACTTCTTGGACTCTTCTTATACAGCGACAGTGACAGTACTTTTTCTTCTAAATTGAATCTGCGACCAGAAGGCTTCTTACTTGTTTGGGTATACTGCATTTTAGTAAATATTTTTGCTGCAGCTGTCATTTTTTGTGTTAGTTTATTCAGTAACGCATCGGTTGACATTTTTTCAGCATCAGCGAGTCTGGATTCAAAAGTTTTGTTTTGCTTTAGTGTTCTTAACAGCTTTGACTGTAAAGTCTTAACTTTACTTCTTGTTGTTTTTAGTTGGTTTAACAAGAGTGACGGTGGCTCTAACTGCTGATGACGTTTAACTGAAAAAATAATTAAAAATTAAATCGAAAACTAATAATAATACATACAAACATAATGCTGTGAGCACAAATTTGACTACAATTTAAATGGAAAAACTGACTTGTGTCACAATTCAATAACCCGCTAACTTGAAAAAAATCCGGTATGTTACTATTCTAGTCAAAATGACCAAAATATCTTATATTTGTTCAATAAAAACTACATTGTGGGCCCGTGTGCACGTCGCCCGGGTAACACGTCTTTTGTATTATCTTGTTAAAAAAAAAAACAAAAATCTTTATTCATCATCTCAGTCTACATAAACTTTTACTGTGGCCGGAGCTTCCGTTTGAGCAGATAATTACTCGTTTTGATAACCAAAAACTTATACAGCAGATTGTATTAAACTCAATATCTTTGTTATAGTTATTGCTAGCAAAAAAAAGCTCGAGAAAAGTGCCTAATACTCTTTTTTACCTTTTATTGGCATCTGGAGCTGGTGATAATTGTGTTCAGAAGATATAATTCCAACACAGCTCTTATTTAATGATTCAGGTGCAAGAAATACTGTTTCTGAAGTATGAATTTCACCTGAAAAATATTTTTTTATTTCATTAATTTTAATTTAAAAAACCCGGTATGTTACTATTCTAGTCACAATGACAAAAAGCTTACACAGCCGATTGTATTAAACTTAATATCTTTGTTTTAATTATTGCTAGCAAAAAAAAGCTTGAGAAAAGTGCCTAACACTCTTTTTTACCTTTTTTTAGCTTCTTCTGGAGCTGGTGATAATTGTGTTCAGAAGATATAATTCCAACACAGCTCTCATTTAATGATTCAGGTGCAATAAATACTGTCTCTGAAGTATGAATTTCACCTGAAAAATAATTTTTATTTCATTAATATTAATAAAAAAAGGCCAAGTGAGAGTCGAACTATACTGAGCAGAATAAGGCTTTTTTCTCAAGAGTACGCAACTCAAAAAAAAGTTTCATTAATAATTTTGTGAGGGTTTGTGTCACATGTGTTTCACATGTGTGTGTCACATATTTTTGCATAAGTTCCAGAGAGGCAACATGATAGCGATTTATCATTAGAATTCATAATGTATATAAGTACCTGTTACTGTTGGCCTCACAGTAGAAAGTCTGATTGCTTCATTATTAAATTCAGGAACAAGTAGTACTTTCTCGTAAGTAATAATATCAGCAGACTTGTCTGAAAAATAAAAGTATAACATAAATCATATTATAAAACACAATTATTTTACTTTTTTATTTTTTATTATTTTTATTTATTACTTTTATTTATTTTTTTTATTTTTATTTATAACTTATAAAATACAGTAAAAAAAAGAAAATACATTAGGTACACTATCATATTTCACACACTTCATAAAAGAACCCAAAGGTTAAATATTTGAAAACTACCTCAATTACAGCAAAGTTTTAAAATTTTGAAAGGTCTCTTACCTTGAAGATGTAGTGAGGGCACTGCTAGGAAATTTAACCGGTTATTGCGGTTCTTATCTTTGTCAGAAAAATGAATGTCACAGACAACCTTCTTCCGATACAGTTCATAATCCTCTTGGCTATCCAACTGCCCACCAACTATTTGAACCCAAGCCTTAAAACGGTCAGGATTTTTTTCCGGATGTGGGAATTGGTGGTAAGAGATTACTGAAAAAAGATAATTAAATTCTTATTATAGAACAAAAAATATTTCTTATTCCTATATAAAAATACATAAATGCTTAAACTTTCAGAGTGAAAAAGATAAAAAGTTTGCTCCTAATCTCTAGTCTTAATTGAGGAATTCTACGTCAATGGACAACCTAGTGCTTATGTCATTTGATATTCTATAAATATTGTTCTTAACTAAGTAGACTTATCAGTGAATAAGGAATAATATGAATCAATTTCTGGTGTCATAATCGATAATCGGGTAATCTAGTTTTTGATTTATTGGTTTATATCATTATCATTAGCCTTAAGGTTAAACCACCACGGTTGGTGGTTTTAAACAACTACTAACGCTGCAGGGAACAACAGCTTTACATTGTCTTACATCGAATTTTGGAAATATACAAACAAACCAACCTACAGGAAAAAATGGTATTAAAGCCATTCCGGTAGAACTCTTGGTACACATCTACAATGATTATATTACTGCTTATTGGTATTAGTATTTTGGATAGTTTATCTTAGTGTTACTAACTTGCAGTCTTGCAACTCGTGAATTTATGAAAAAAATGTAAATACGATATAGAGAGGTCCCTTCGCTTAAAAATAAGTTAGTCGGTCTGTTAGTTAGTCTAACATGTTTTTTTATGATACTGGTGTTGACGTAATACTTACAGGCGTTGTAAGGACATCCTAATGCACATCGTTTAGGCATGATGATGTTCATCAACAAAACACAAGCGTCTTTATCGCAAATTCACAATCACAAAGAAGCGTCCCGTCGCAAAATCGCACTGGATGTAGAAACGCGGAGGAACTAAAAGTTCGACTCACACAGTAACTTCTTAAAGTTCACACACTTCACAACGGAGGAAAGAATTCAACTCAACGCGGATCAGCGGAATTTCAAGAAGAAATGCACAAAAATAAACCGAAAGCTACAAACAAGCGTATGCGCAGGGAGCAATCGCCATTTTGTGACAGATGACAACTCACTGTGTTGTGTTACTAGCATTTAAAGTTAATAACTTTAAGTTATTACATTATGTTTCCTAGAAACTTTATTAAATAACAACAAAAGTGTTTCATAAATAATATATCAATTTCTAAATTATATAAATTATATAATTTAAAATAAAAAAATGATTTTATAATAATACGTGTCAACCTTCGATAACGTCTCCATCTGTTGTTACCTAAAGTAACTAATTGTTTTAGGATGGTGATAAAAGATGGCGCTGTTCTTAATAATTTTATAGAAATCCTTCATACTAAGGTAGTGTCCTACCCCTGGGTAATTTCTTCTTTTTTATTTTTCAATCTTTTTGTTAACGCATATGTAAATCTGTGACCATGTATGGTATTATTATTATATTGTGTGTCTATAGTATTCATATAGTAAAAATATGAAATAAAAGTGGAATATATATGAATATATTCCACTTTTATTTCATATCTTTATTTAAACTTTGCTTTGTGTAATCTGTATTTAAATACTTTAGTAAATAGTGTTTTGATGTGTTAGTATACTTAATAATAGTAGTAATATTTTTGTAGTTGGTAAGTAGATTATTGTAACATTTTAATATTAGTTAAATGAAATATAAAAATTATATAAATTTATAATTGGCTTTTTTTTTTTTTTTTTAGTTTTATCTTGTTGTATTTCAATTATTTTATATTTTGTATCCGGTACTTAATTATGAGCCGTACCATGCAAAAGAAAGAAACAGCGCAGCGGTAAACATCACTATGCGTGTTCATCTGTGAGTGTCATGTTACAGTAGCAGTATGGTCATTAAAGCTTATCTGTACGTGCATAGCACGGGAGCCCGTCTTCAAGATGTGTATTATTATGAAAGTAGATATTAAAGAAAGACTACATTTTATGTTTCGGATTGTGAGATATATTCTTTTAGTTTTTTTTTATAACTAATAATATTTTGGGACTCTTTTACTTCATTTGGCAGTTTGTTATATAGTTGTGCCCCTTGGTACAAGATATTCTTTTTACCATAGTTTACGGTTCTGGGAGCACGCAAATTTTTAGTTTTTAATGTGAGTATTTTCAAAAGTCGTTTATTTTGTGATGAGATTTTTATACCAACTGTAAGCCAGTATTTTTTATGGTTCGTTTTTAGTTTTATTTTTCGTTTTGGTATACAATTATTTAAATTATTCAACAATATATTATAAAATGTTTCATAGTTTTCATTTATATTTTTATTTTGTAATAATACACTATGCCATTGTATATCTTTTAATTTTGACTTAAATTTTTGAATATTAGTTGCGTTGTAGAGTCTTTTTTCTGAGTTCCAGGTTATTAAGTTATTATTTTGATTTGTTGTAAGGTTAATTATTGTTGCTGCGTGGTCCGAAAATCCTAATTCTTCAACCTTTGTAACGTGTTCTTGTTTGTCTAGGTTTGTGAAAATGAGATCTAAGCATGTGGAGGATGTTGGTGTTATATGGGTTGGGTCTTTTATACATTGATTTAAATTGCACTCTGACATCATATCTAAAAAATTGTTAGCTTTTGAAGTATTTTTCAATATATTTATGTTGAAGTCTCCTCCAATAATTATTTTATATTTTGAATATTTATTATTTACATGTGTTAAGATTTTTTGTAATTGTAAGTAAAATGAGTCTTCCTCTCTCCTATTCCAATACATAACTATAATTAAAATATTTTCCTTGGGTAGTTCCGTCGCGCACACTTCTAATATATATTCTAAAGACATATCTGCTATCTCAGTTCGGTTTATACTGTCAATATTTTCTTGTAATAGTATGCAGACTCCGCCGCCACATCTAGTTCTTCGGCAATAGGAAGCTGCGATTTTATATCCGCTTATATTGATAAGGTCTAATTTATCTGAGGTTAACCATGTTTCGGATATACAGAAAGCTTGGTAGTTTGGATCTTCATCTACGAATGCTTCTAGTACATGTTGTTTGTTAAAAAGACTCTGAAGGTTTTGATACATTATTTGCAAAGTTTTTTTCTTTGTTCCGAAAAGTATGATTATTATTTGGTAATAGTTCCTGGTCATTTATAATAGAATTGGTTTCCTTACAGGGTGTTTCGTTGATTGTTGTGGTGGTATTTACTGTGTAGTTGGAGTTTCTATTAGCCATGTATTTCCAGTCTATAGGTTTGCCTTCTACGATTAGCTGATTGTTGCGTATTACAGCGTGTAGTCCATTTCTTCGTGCATTCATCATTTCTTCTTGCATCGCTCTTTTTTCCTTTAATTCCGTCTTATCTAGATATTTGGAGATTGACAGCCTTGTTCCATGGAGATAGTGAGTATTTTTTATTATGTATTTTATCATTCTTTTACTTAGCAATTCTATTACTAAGGGTCTATTTTGTTTGTTATTATTTTTGCCTATCCAGTAAGTATCTTCTAAGTATCCGAGTATGTTTATATTGTATGTTTCGTGGAACATATTAAAAAGTCTGTTGTGCAGATCACTTTCAGATTCTCTATAACGTTCACCGAAACCGTAAATTACCATTTTTTTATTATTTTCCTCGGATTTGGTGATTTTTTCCGGTTCTGTAATTTTTTTTTCGAGGTCTCGTATTTCGTTTTTCAGTATTTTATTTTCTTTATCTAGGTTTTCTATATGAGTATTTATGAGTTTTATGTCATTGTTCAGTGCTTCATTTTGCTGATGGATGGTGGAAGTTTGTTTTTTAAAGTCCTCTCTGAGTTCTTGGATAGCTTTATTGATTTCCTTTTGTATTGTGCTTTGTAGATCTTGAATAATATATGTATTATTTTCTTTTAGACGTGCAGTTCAAATTCAAATTCAAATTCAAATCATTTATTGCATATCACATTACAGCATAAGGTGGAATATTTATAAAGGTATTCATGTGACACCCTGCAAGGGCACAGCAACAGTATCAGAGGGCTGATTAAAAATATACAAACTTACTTAACTAGTTATGATTATATAATTGAATTGCAATTTATTTATAATATAATATATGACCAACCAATTTAACACCAAATATATTCTAAGCAAATTGGCAAACAAATTATTGGAATATTCTGATTTAAGCCTGACTTACTCTGTGTACCCAATCTAGAGCTAATAAAGTATCGTTGTGTGTGAGTAAAGTGTTTATTTAAACTTATAGTTAAAATATTCATTTAGAGTATAGAAGCATTTTCCAATTAGGATTTTTTTCAGTTCGTTATTAAATGAAGTTGATTTCTCTATGTTTTTTATGTTGTTCGGTAAGTGGTTATATATTTTAATTAGCATATAATGAGGGCTCGATGTTACTAGTTTTAATTTAGAAAAAGGTAGATTAAGTTTGTTTAAATTTCTGTTATTTCTTTTAATTTCAGATATCGGTAAGTATGAGTATAAGTATTGGTATTTTCTGACAAATTTACATGATTCTAAGATATAAATGGAAATCATTGTGAGTATTTGATGTTTAATAAAATGAGGTTTACATGACTCCATTTGGTCGATATTAGTTAATATTCTGATACACTTTTTTTGGAGGATAAATATTTTATCAACATCGGGGCTATTTCCCCATAAAACAAGACCATACGATATTCTGGAATACGCGTATGCGTAATATGCAGTGAGAGCTGTCTGGAAGTCAGTTACTCGTTTGAGGTGCTGAAGAGCGTAAATAAAGGAAGACAACTTTTTAGATAACTTTTGAATATGCGACTTCCAGTTTATATTGGTGTCCAAATCTATACCCAGCAAGGTAGCAGCACTCACGGTTTGTAGTTTTGTGTTATTAAAACTATATGAAATCGGTAATGAACGTTTTTGGTAGGGTTTGAATTGGATAATTGTTGTTTTGTTTAGATTAAGCTGCAGACTATGAGCCCCCAACCAATTTACGATTTTGTTTAATGTTATATTTAATTTATTTTCTACCTCACCAACACCAGAGCAAGAAAACAACACCGAAACATCGTCCGCAAAGAGCATGCAATGATCGTCTATGATGTTTGGGAGATCATTTATATAGATAAGAAACAATACACAGCCCAGCACGCTTCCTTGGGGGATAGATCCACTCACGAGGACTCTATCGGATCTTGTGTATTGTATGTTACCTGTCTCAAAATTTGTGTTTTCTATTTCTACATACTGTAAGCGACTGCTAAAATATGACTTGAACCATGCATGGGTCAATCCTCTAATTCCCATTTTGTAGAGTTTGTCCAGCAAGATGTTGTGACAGACTCTGTCGTATGCCTTGCTCATGTCAAGCAAGAGACCAACAGCATATTTTTTATTATTTATTTCAGTAATGATTTCCTGCACATATTTATAGATTGCTAAGGTTGTAGAGCGATTTCTCCTAAAACCATTTTGGCTGTCATGTAGTAATTTAAATTTTTCACAAAAGGAATAGAGACGTTTTGTCATTGCCGTTTCGAATATTTTGGCTGATGTTGGTAGTAACGCAATTGGTCGGTAGTTATTTATATCTGTAGTTGCACCCTTTTTATAGATAGGTTTAATTATTGAAACTTTCAACGCGTCTGGAAATATGCCTTCAGAGAATGATTGGTTTATAAGTTGTGTATATGGGATGGTTAAAATGTCGGCGCATCTTCTTATTAATGTTGGTGGAATTTCGTCTATGCCGAAAGATAATTTATTTTTAAGGTTTTTTTGTATTTTGTAAACTTCTTTAGGTTCGACAGGGCTTAGAAAAAATGATCCCTCAGTGAAGTTTGTTGATGCTATCCTATTTTTATTAACTGGGGTTGGTTTTGAATTACAAATGGAAGAGAAGAATGTATTAAATGCGTTCGCGACTTTTTTAGGGTCATCTAACCTTTTGTTGTCGGATGATTTTAGTTGTATATTGTTTTTATTTTTACATGTAAATTTATTAGTCTCGCTGTTAATTATTTGCCACATAGAACGGGCTTTGTTCTGGGAGTTTTCAAATTTATGTTTATTACTAAGTTTTTTCGATTTAATGACAGCTCGTTTAAGTATTTTACAGTATCTTTTATAATGACAACGGAGAATTTCACTTTTGGACTGTGACACTAATATTTTTAAAAATCTTTTATTACGGCAAGATGTTTTTAAACCTGATGTTAAGTATGATTTTTTAGATATTGTTTTTATTCGTATTAGTTTTTTCGGGATGCATTTATTTAGAGTTTTACTAAGTATGTCACTAAATGCATTATAATTTTCGTTAATGTTTTTATTTGATGTAATTATATTGTCCCACTTTATTTTAAGGAGTTCCTCCCTGAATACATTTACATTTGCGTTATTAAATATTCTTTTATTGATTGCCAAGTTTTGCAAGTATGACGTTTTAAAGGGAGTAGAAAACAAAATGCCTCTATGATCCGAAAATCCAAAATCGTACACATTTAAATTTGAGTCGCTGGTTTTAAAATTGGTGAAAATTAAGTCAATGCATGAAGATCCTGTTTGTGTAATTCGAGTGGGCTCTTTGACTCTTTGATGAAAGTTGTATGATAGCATTAAGTTAGATAGTCTTGATTTTTCATTGTTTTCTGTAAGGAAGTTCACATTAAGGTCACCTCCGATGATAATATTTTTACAAATGTCTTTTATGGAGATTAGGTCTAAGAGTTTAATTAAGCATGAATAGAAAACTTCAATTTCTCTTTTACTATTAGGCCAGTATAAATTTACAATTAACAAATTATTTTTTGACACCTCTATAGCGCATACTTCAAAGACCATTTCTATGGAAATGGATGTAATATCGGGTCTCTCACGGTATTCCAGTGTGTTTCTTGTTAATATGGATACACCACCTCCGTCATGGTGTATACGACAATAGGATGAACTCACATTAAAGTTTGCTATTTTCAATAGATCTATCTTTTCCACACTCAGCCAGGACTCGGAAATACAGATCACGTGAACATGTTGTCTTTCTTCCATCAGTGCATCTAACAGATGAGTCTTATTCCAAATACTTTGCATGTTTTGAAATAAAATATTTAAACTGAGCAAACTAGGCCCGAAAGGTAGTGTTTTCTTTATGATCTCCTTTTTTTGCTTGTTTTTGCCTTTTGTTTTCATTTGATTTTTGATTTGGTATTTGTGTGGAGCAAGCAAACGAAGTCGACGGTTTTGGGCTTGTGCTATGTAGTGAAACTTCTCCCACAAATGTTGAGTCTTCCATAATTTGTTGAGTGTTCCCTGCTATATTTTGTAAGTTTCGTGTAGTAGTGTTGTGGCTTCCATTTCTAATTGTCGGAAGCGATGTATAGTCTACTTCTTTACCGTTTATAATAAGCTGGTTTTTCCTTATAATAGCATAGTGTCCATTTTGTCTTGCTGTTTGTAGAGCAAGTTGCAATTCTCTTTTCTTTTTTAACTCGGCTGGGCTTAAGAATTCTGTGACGCTAAAGCCTGCCTCTTTGAGGTACATAGAGTTCTCCAGTATATATCTTTTTGCTCTTTTACTTATGAGCTCTATTTTTACTGGCCTTCTTCGGTCTCTTTGTCCAATAAAGGATATTTCCTCTATATATCCAGATATATCAATGTGTAATAAGTCATAAAAAATATTAGTGACTCTATCTATTATTTGTGCTTCAGTTTCCCAGTAGGTTTCGGTCATACCGTGTAGGAACAATGTTTTTTCATCAATATCAGAATTTCTTTTGGAACTAGAATTCGTTTTTAGATTTTGAATCTCGGTTTGCAGGTTTTCGTTTTCGGCTAGCAGTGAACAGCATTTTAAATTTAGTTGCTCGATTTGAGAGTTTATAATAGACACATTTTGTTTAAATTGCATTTGTTCAGCCAATACATTTTCTAGATTTTGTTTGAAGTCGGCTTTAATTTCTGTTATGGCATTTTCTAATTCATTTTGGATAGAGGTTTTTATTACAGATAAAATGTATTTGTTGTTTTCTTGAATAACAAATTAAAATTTTTGTAGCGTTATTTGGTCATCGTCTTTCTTTTTGTGTGAGAATATCTGTTCTTCTATGTTTTGGACTTTCAGGGATTCATGTATGAATGTATTTCCTTCGGGTAAGATCATTGAATCATCGTCGCTACTGGAAGCAGAATTTTTACGATGTGATAATTGTTTTCTCATGGTGACATTTGGATCAGATTTAGAACTTCGCATAGTACTGGGTTTGATAGGATTGCAGATGAGATGGGATGGGTCTGGCTGCAGGTGTGATCGAATGGGTGTATTAGTATTATCCACTTTTGGTTCATTGGAGCGGCATAGTGGGCATTTCCATATTTTTTTGTGGTCTGCTGTCATAGTATTGTAAAACCTTTTTTCAGGCACATTAACGCATTCCAAGTGATAGTGATGGTGGCAGGATGAGCACTCCAAAAGACGCCTATCAATAATTGTTGTATTGCATCCCGAGCATGTGAGCGACATCTTGAAGCTTATAGTAAAATTAACTCACAGAGTGGAGAGTTGCCTTTTTAGGTTAATAGATGGCGCTGCCAGTCTATGCTTATCAAAGGTTGGTGCCGATGTGCTTCTCAGTGTAATAGACTACTTTGGTAATCTTTTAATAGATGGCGTTGCTGTTCAATATTGATCGAAATAAATAATCGAATAATTTGTTTATCAATTCGTTCAATCCCACATACCTGGATAACTGAAGGCTTGATTTTATTACTTGGCCAGAAAACACTTCCACCTGTTCCATTAAATGTCAAACCTTTTGAGAGTGTTATTCACTATTCAAAACAAATTTTTCCAATCGTAGTTTTCTCTTGAAATACACTAATTTGTGTTTGTTTATCACTTTCACACACGTACCACGATTATATTTTTGCGGATTAACTCCTTTTACGGCGAATGGCACAGGTTTATTTATTTAAATTTGTGATTTCTTCGTTAGTTATTAATTCGCTTAGATTATACAGAGTTAATTCAGACTGTGGTGGAGATTTTAAGGGTGTGTTATCATATTGAGTGTCGCCTAGTAGGTCTAGTTGTGTTGAGTTCAGAGTTTCATTAGACCTTGATGTTTTTTTCCTGATAGTGATATTGCTTCTACCAGGTGAGATTCCGCCAAATTCATCATCGTTTGCATCTCGTGGGCGTAATGGTGTAATCGTGTTGTTACCCTTAGGCGCTTTGCATACGCATGCGGGACACTTCCAATTCTTTTTTCGGGTTGGTGACATTGTATTTAAGTATCGCTGAATAGATACATTGGCGCAATCCAGATCGTAAGGTTTATTGCAAAGGGCACAGGTAAGAAATTCTCGACCAGGAATTTTCTGGCGGCATCCAGCGCATAGTGACGCCATCTCGTTGGTTTTCACCTAAGTAATTATTGAGCAAAATTATTGGTAATAGCGCCCTCTAGCGTACTATAGTAGTACTACTCGAAATGTGGGTTCAAATCGAGTTCAGCATGCTAGTGATGGTGATGCTTGGTGACGCCATCTAGTGTGCAGCGGTGATACTAATCGATTTATCGGCTCGATGACGTGTTTTTTGGTTATATTAGAGGTTATAGAAATTAAATATTGCTTTTCCTACCTCTTTCGAAAGTTTTTTCCAATTTAATCCAAGAGTCTTCAGGTGAAACACATATTTACAGCACAAAGTCGGACTTATACTGCGTATTGTCTTCATATGTTAGTTGAGTAGCCGGTATTTATTTTCTTGACAATCTTCTTTAATTAGACGTTATTATTCACGAACTATATTTAAAATCACTGTCTTGATTCCACTCCTTTTTAATTATTTGCTTATTCGTTGGTTAATCTCTGTAGAACTATTTTTAAGACAATAAAGTATACGGAGCGATAGTTACTGTGCGCAAGGTGGCGCCCACATGATTTAAGGCTAAGTATTCCTGCATAAATGTTTTATAGTCGTACGCTAATTGTGGCTGTTTTTCAAATTTACGTTCTAAGTTTAAAAATTGTGCAATAGCCATTTGTTTTGAGGAACCCAGTTTATTGGCAAAGTCACCCTTTAACGAGATTTTTACTACATATCTGCCGTCTTCCTGTCTTTGTGTCGTTGATGAGTATAATGTTATACATTCTTGATCCTCTACAGATAAGTTTAATTGCTCGCTAATTTCTTCCACTTCCCAAAATCTCTGAATATCATCCAGGTTGTTTAATATGACATTACAATGGTATGTTTTTGTGTTTCCACATAATAGCCAGCCAAGGTGGGTTTGCTGAGCTATAGGTTGTAATGTGTCCTCTAATGATTCCGTTTAACATAATAGTTGAGTAAATATCTGCTCCAAACAATATATCTACTGGGCGACTAACAAAAAATTCTGGATCTGCTAAATTTATGTTCTTGATAAATGACCAAGATGGTTTCATAAAGGTTTTGTTAGGTAAATTTTTTATTAAATGGTTCATTATAAAAACCTCTGCTGCAAATGTATAATCATTATACCTTGAGGCACACTCTATATTTGTCATCCCCTTGCAGTTATTCTCCTTCTCTCCTACACCAAAGATAGTGCCTTTACTCTTCTGCCTTTTATTACCTAAAAGCTGGGCGGCTCTCTCTGTTATTATCGAAATTTGAGAACCTTGATCAATTAGTGCTCGCATATTATAATAACCACCATCTGCTCCTTTTACTCGCACTATGGCCGTGGCGAGCAAAATTTCCGACATGTTATCCTGTGATACATGCGAAGTGTTTGATACATTTTCATGTTGAGTTTTAGATGCTGCCGCGGCTGATGATGACGATGCGCCCGCCGCCGTCGCCGCCGCCGGCGTGCAGGCATCATGTAATATGGTGTTGTGTTGCCGTGGACATTTGCGGCATCTGCGTGTAGAGATGCACCGATTGCCATTGTGGCTAAATAAGCAATTTATACAAACTTTTAATTTATTTACCGATCTCAATTTTTGTTCATTCGGCATTTCTAGGAATGTTTTGCAATTATACAATCCATGTTCGCCGTTGCATAGCGGACATTTGATACCGGAAACATGAAATGATTTCGCAATAGTTTTATATCCATTATTGTTTAGATTGTTACTTAAATTATTAAAACTATTTTGTGACCTTTTTATATACGGTATTGAATTATTGTTATATGAATGTAACGGAGATGCTTTCTGATGAGCGTTGTCTTGCTTACGCCTTGAAGATTCTAGATTCATAAATTTACTCTCCATGAAGTCGAGAAACTCTTGTAAAACGAGCAGTTCCCTGGAGTTTGTTAGGGATTGAACATAATCACCATATGTTTCAGCATCCAATTTTTGTGAGAGAAGATGGACCAAAATTGGATCCCAGGTGCTGACATCTACTCCTAAATTCTTGATAGCATGTAAACTTTCTAATGTTATATCGTGCATTTTCTTTATCTGAGACATTGAATGCTGCTGCATATTGGGGAGGCTGAGCAAAATATTGATATGAGAAGTGAAAATTAGTTTTTTGTTATTGTATCGGTGGTTAAGCAGTTCCCAACAAGCTGAATAGTTTTCTGTACTGATGGGGAGGTGCTGTATGAGACGCTCTGCCTCACCGCGAACTTTACTCTTTAAAAACTGCATCTTTTGAGCCTGTGATAACGATGGGTTGTTGTGAATAGCTTCGTTAAACAGGTCTTTAAATGACACCCATTGATTAAAATTGCCACTAAAAATAGGAATGTCAAGTTGTGGGGTGGATTGTTCTCTGTGTGACACCGCCCACATCTTTTTGTTAATACCTTTTTTCAGATCATTGTATTGTTGTTCGTATTTAGTAAATGCTTGTTCATACTCTTGGTTCTCCTCACACAAATCACTGTCTATTTCCCAGTGTAGGGAGTCTATTGCTGACCAGCGACTATGTAATGATCTTAGGACGTCTTCAAACTCCCATTTATCCGACATTGTTTCTAAATTAATGGTTGCTGCAGTTCTCCTAAAAGCTTTAAAATTAGCCATCTGTTTACGTAACATGTCCTCTAATTTACTATTACTTCCTTGACTTTTAGTTTGTAGCCCGTGATTATTTTGTTGCTTTGAACCCTGTCCGTCTCCATCATCTCCTCCTCCTATTGTTCTACGGCTGTTAGTTGCCTGCTGTTCATACATCCCTGTTTCCCTGTACTCTTCACACTCCATTGCTGAAGTTCCTTGTTGTCCAATCGGGGTTCCAGGTAGTTGTTTTGTCTCTGTCGGTAAATGTTGCACAATCCACTGTCGTTTTTCATCATAATAAGCCTTAGTTTTAGAATAGTGATTTTCTGACATATAGGTGTAGTCTCGTTCATCAAACTTACAGATTTCGAGATGGTTTCGTTCAAACTCTTGCCAGTAATTGTCCAGAGTTTGAAGTCTTTTCTTGACGTATAAAAGAGTTTTACGGCTGGTTCCGTCTTTCTTAAAATTGTTGACGAGTTGCTCCATGGCACTCATCAGCTCCTTTTGGTTTTCTATAAGGACCTCCATTATAGTAAGAAAAAAAATTGGAAAGATCTTACTTGTTATGCTGCTGATGCTGGCTTACTGGCGTGACTTAGGCGAGATTCTAAGTCCGATGGCGCTCTTTGAATCTGGACCACCAGCACGTTTCACCGCAATCCACACAAATCACTGTTCGCCAGTTCTTTTGCACTCACTAGACGATAGTTTAACCGACTCGCGAGGTCGCTCGAAGGACCATGTTCCGATTTGTGCAAGGTTACGGTGTTGATTTTAGTGTTAAATAATAAAATATGTTATATAGTACGACTTTATTGTATAAGTCTACAAATAATGTTTAAGAGAGTTCTAGTTAAAGTTAAATGAATGTTAATGTTAATTGAATGCAACCGGCGCGTTTGATACCAAAATATGCACTGGAGTACAGCGCGCGTGTCAACCTAAATACTGCTGACCCGTGCGCGTACGTCATAGGTGTTCGATTCCATTGGATCGAACAATGACCTTACTAAACTTCATAAGATCTGGAAAGATACCTTTGTTCACACAGTTATTAAAAATTTCAGCAAGATATGGTGCAATAGAATATATAATATTCTTAATTACTTTTATAGATATTCCCCACAAATCACATGTGTTCTTCATTTTGAGTGATTTAAATGTTTTTATAATATCCATTGAATCGATATATTTAAATTGAAAAGAAACATTACACTTTGGTACATATTTTTGGAGTAATGTTTGTGCAGCTTCTGGTGATGAATCTAAATCTGAGGTTGTCAGCACAGGTATATTTACAAAATAATTATCAAAAATATTTGCAATTTGCATATCTGAATTCACAAGGTTGTCGTTTACTTTTATAGTGAAAGTATTATTCCGTGGTTTAAATTTACCTGTTTCACGGTTTATAATGTCCCAAGTGGCTTTAATTTTATTGTTAGACTTTTTTATTTAATCTTTAATGTAATTAGATTTAGCTAATATGCACACTCTCTTAAACGTTTTCGAATACTTTCTTACATATTCCGTAAAATTAACGTTTTGGTTATATTGTCTTAAACTATATAACTCATACAACTTATTTCTACTTTTATATATACCAGTCCACAGTGTCCGGCGTAGAACAAGCCAGGTGGACAAAAGTCATTATCAAATTACCGGAAATAGGTACTTTCTACCTGTAAACAACACCCCTAAATTCCTGATTCCAAGAATTGTTTACGTCTAACATTCCATACTGATGAGTCATCGCTTATCAAAGTAAGCTATAAAGGTAAGTGCAATTAAAGAAATGGGTCAGTTGCATTTTAGCGACACTTGCACTAACATCTCATGGTGGCAGTTCCTAATTTTGTGGAAAGTTTAGTGATGGATTTTACTTCTGAAGGTATGTATAATATATTTTTCTTATTACAATCTTTTAATGTGTCATAAATATTCATTAAGTAGACTATCTATGAATACACAAAAAAATACAATGTTTTTCTTTGTTTTCGAACTTATCGAGCTTGGAAAAGCCATGTATCCTCTTGTATCCAGGCTAAATTTTTGATATGCTTTAGCTGCATGGCTATTAATGATTATGACATATATTTTATGTAGCACACTTGAGTACAACCATTTTTTTTTTTTTTTGCAAAAAAGTGTTACTCGGTTAACAAAATAGAGTTTTTCGAAGAGTGGCTTAAGCACGAAAAAGACGTAAGAAATGAACGTCTATTTGAGTTTCTTTCGTCTAAATTTGATTTCTCTGACATCACTGAAGACTGTCAAAGGGAAATTAAGGTGAAATTGGCCAGCATTTCATCGAAAATTGCTACCAAATGGGTGTCCTCGGGAAAGTCGAAAGAGCGTTTCCTTGATAAGAATAAGTTGTGGCTGGAAGGCGAAGATATACAATTCTGCATACGATCGACTCAACCGCAACCTTCTACCTCATCCGCTGACTTTTCTCGACCCGGAAGACCTAAAAAAGTCTTCGAAGAATCGTCTTTTAAAACTAAGAAACGTAGAGTTGAAGATCTAGTTCAATCGCGGAGTGTTGGGGAATTAATGACTGCTGCAGAGGTAGCTGCACGGTCAACTGGGCATAAGAACGTTGCCAGAGTTATAAAAGACATTGCCGAAAATCCAGCTTCTGCAAATGCATGCATTAGCTTCCAACAAGCAAGTGCTGTGCAAAGTGATAGACCGCTAAGTAGTGACGAGGCATTAGCGTATTATATAGATTCAAAATCAACAACTCACACATACAAACAGACTAGGAAGTGGACTATGAAAGTTGGACATCACGTGTTTCCATCATATGAATGCGTTGTAAAATCAAAAAAAGCATGTTATCCATCCGAGGAGCATATTGTTGTGACACAATCTCGAGTAGAAATTGAGCTACAAGCTATTTTAAATAAAACAACAGAACGTTTAGTGGAAGCTCAGAGAGATGTTGTCACAAGTGTGCTACCCAATTCATCGTTTACTCTTGTAAGTAAATGGGGGTGTGATGGAAGTTCCGGCCATAGCACTTACAAACAGAGATTTGAGAATAGCGAAGACACTGATGAGTTCCTTTTTGTTTATTCGTTTGTTCCTCTTAGGTTAATCGACGAAGGTAATAACATTATCTGGCAAAATCCTCGACCATCATCGACGATGTTTTGCCGTCCAATTAAATTCATTTTTTCAAAGAAACTACGGAGTTGACAAAAATCGAGACGAATAAGGTTTTGGAACAAATAAACAACTTGGAGCCTACATCTTGTGATCTTGGTGGTTCTGAAATTTCTGTTAAGCACAAGTTACTACTGACAATGACCGATGGAAAAGTATGCAATGCTTTGACAGAGACACATTCATCGCAGAAATGCTATATTTGTGGGGCTACTCCCAGAATGATGAATGATGAAGGAAGGCATGTTGATAGCAACCAGGATAATTTTGGCTTTGGTTTGTCAACATTACATGCTTGGATTCGTTCGTTTGAGTGCTTTTTACACATTAGTTATAAGTTAGATATTAAGAAATGGCAAGCTAGGTCTTCAGAGGAAAAAGAAAGTGTAAAACAACGATCAGACGAAATCAAACAACGATTCAAGAATCAAATGGGATTAATTGTGGACAAGCCAAAGCCAGGATTTGGTTCCACAAATGATGGAAACACAGCTCGACGTTTTTTCGGGAACCCCGAAGTGAGTGCTCAGATCACAGGATTGGATGTTACAATCATCAAAAACTTTGATACATTATTGAGGACATTGTCTTCTGGTTTCGAGATAAATCTTGTTGAATTCAACAAGCTTTGTCTCGAGACAAGAAGACTTTATTTAAGTCTTTACTCGTGGTACTACATGCCTGCTACTGTGCATAAATTGCTTGTTCATAGTACAGAGGTAATTAAGACA
The DNA here is from genome assembly GCA_963082485.1 of Eudonia mercurella. Classification (NCBI taxonomy): domain Eukaryota; kingdom Metazoa; phylum Arthropoda; class Insecta; order Lepidoptera; family Crambidae; genus Eudonia; species Eudonia mercurella. The sequence goes on along the minus strand of OY720023.1, from coordinate 15,898,264 downwards.
GCAATAGTTCCAATAGGGCAGCTTTCAGAGGAAGCGCAAGAAGCGAGAAACAAAGATTGCCGGAGGTTTAGAGAGCACAACACCAGAAAGTGCTCTCGTCTTGCCACGAATAGAGACTTGCTCAATATGTTGATTATAACTTCTGATCCTCTGATCAACAGCCTCCGGGAAGTACCAAAAAAAAAGTCGAATAAATTGAGCGCGGAGGTCTTAAAGCTCATCATAGCTCCCACTATAGAGCCTCGACTCCAACTCCAACCAAGACCTCCACAAGCTCGGGAAGACTATCTTCTATCGGAATCATCGGATTCTGCATCCGATGATTCTGATATTGAGAATTAGTTTAAATGTAAATAGATACCTACCTCTAGCGTTAGATTTATAATTTTTGTATATAATATATTAGTCTAAGGTTGTGTATATATAATTAGCGTCGATATTTGTAGCGATTAAGATAATTATTTTATTCTTATTTTTTTCCTGTACCTTTCATTTCTAATAGAAATCGTGTTTACATGAAATAAAATATTTGTATACAATTTCTTTGCATTTTATTTATAAAAATATATTATAGTACTTTATAATTAACTAATTCATAGATATAGTTCCAAAACCATGAAAATATATTTTTGTCCACCTGGCTTGTTCTACGCCGGACACTGTGCAGTCGTGGCCCAGTCACAGAACTTAAGTTTATGAATAATTTTTATTGTTTTTTGTGTAAACACTTGGTCGTATTCAGTCTTTATGAAGTTAAAGAGATTACTATATAATACATCTGGGTCATCTTGTACAAATGGCAATGCATTAATTTTACACGCTATATTATTTTTAAAACACTCCACTCGCTCCTTTGTAACTGGTTTACAGTTCACTATTTTTGGCTTATCCTTAATATTAAAATCATAGGTCACCTTCAAACCGCAATGGTCAGACGTAAGCTGACTAATGACTGACTTAGAAACAGGGTCATAGTCTGTAAAAACGTTATCAAGATAAGTGGCCGAATGTGACGTTATTTTAGTGGGTTCGAGAAATAAATTAATGAGATTAAAACATTTAAACAAGGCAATAAGACGTACACTCAATGAAGTGCTTTCTAGAATATTTATATTAAAATCGCCACATACAAAAATAAATTTGATTTTTAATTTTAATTTTCTTAGTATATCCTCCATTACAGATTCGAAAATACTGAAATTGCCCGATGGGGGTCGGTATACACACACTATTACAAAGCTATTAAACTCCACACATGATAGCTCAATGTTACGTTCCACTGATAGGTCTATAATATCGCTGCGATCTTTATATTTTATATCACTTCTTACTAATATTAAAGAACCACCGTGAATAGCTGAGCTTCGCACGTACGCGCCTGCTATTCGGAAATTATTTACATGGAATGATGTGTCATGACTTCTAAGCCAATGCTCAGTTAAACAAAATATATGAATTGCCTGACTTTTTGCAAATAATTCTAATTCTAAGTCCTTGCCAGCCAAGCCTTGAATATTTTGATGTATAATAGTAATTAATGAGGACTTGGCTTTTGTCTTAGCCCTCAGTTTAAACATGAGGTTGTTACCTTATTACTAGTTGTAAATGTTGCATTAGTAGAACTACTAATGATTACGTTGTTATGACATAAAGATTTAGTTATACCATTTATAACTGTATCCTGTATATTATAAGCTAACAATTTAGCTATTTGAGTCCTACACTTCTTAGAAAGATACATAGTATCTGACGTCAAACTAAAGCTATTAATAAATTCATTAATGTCAAAATATAAAATATTGTCACTATGACGACAAATCAAATTAAACAATAATAAATTTAATTCATAAATGCTCTTATTTTGTTCCCAAGTCAAATTGGTACAATAGGGAAAGGCGCTAATTATTAACCTGCAATTTGTTTCTGATTGCAGTTTTATCAAAGTATTAAAACTATTTATAATGTCACGTTTCTTCGTTTATACCAGAGATTATACCAGAGAGAAACATGTAATGATAATGAGAACAGATCATTCAGCCTTATTAAAATTTAATTCTCAATAGTGGTCATCTCGTCGGAAACGAGGGGCATGTGCAGCGTATAGTCGGCCATAGAAATCCTCTATCTCGGCGGAGATCTCCGGCTTCGACAATACGGTCCTCCCGTCGTGCGTTTTAAGCTTCGTCAGGTGGCTCCTGCCAAGCTGCTGAGTGAATACTTTAGACCCTCGGTTTCGCTCTATCGCCTCTTCAATGAGGCGTGTGTTGGAGCTCCGAAGGTCGCGCCGTACCATCTTCGCAATTCGCTTGTTCAGGTCTGACCGCTCCGACGAAATCGCTTGGGTGGTTTCCCGTCTTCTTGTCATCAGCCCGAGAGTCTCAGCCGAGAGTTTGGATTTCTTGCCAGTACGCTGTTTTTTGCAGAATTTAATGCCCTCATCCCTCAACGTTTCGACCAGATTGTGTAGGGTCTCGTTAGCGTCATCAGTGGGTTCCAAGGCAGCTAATCTGTCCCCGAGAAACTGCCGGAATTTCTCGGCGCCCGCCATGATTTGGATTGGGTTAAGACGGAGCGTGGACTTCATCAGACGGTTTCTTTCAAGCTTCAAGTTGATATTCAGAGAGCCTCGGAGGAGTCGGTGATCAGATCCGGTATTGAACCTGTTGATCACTGAGACATCTCTGAATATGTGCTTGCTATCCGTCATGATGAAGTCGATCTCATTTTTGGTCACAGTGTCGGGGCTTTGCCATGTCCACTTCCTTTGAGGTTGTTTCTTAAAGAAGGAGTTTATTAAGAACAGCCCCTCTTTCTCGAGGAAGTTCACAAGAATTTGCCCCCTGTGATTCCTAACTCCATAACCATGCGGTCCTATCTGGGATTCGTTGCCAGTCTGAGTTCCCACCTTGCCGTTAAAGTCCCCCATAACAACGTTGAAGTGAGCCTTAGTGGTGTTATGCAAGGCTTTGGATATGTCTTCGTACATATCTTCCACTTCATCATCTGAGTGTATCGAGGTCGGTGCGTAAACCTGAATGACCTTCATGCTGTAACGCTTTGACAGCCGAATGATCAGGTACGCTACCCTGGTCGACACACTGGAGATTTCTTCAACGTTGTTAGAGAGGACTTTATTGACGAGGAAGCCTACGCCACCCTGGGATGTTTTATCACCCTCGCGAAAGTAGAGAAGATGGCTCGAGTCTAAGGTTACGGTGTCCTCCCCCTCTCTACGGATTTCACATAGCCCCAGAACATGACATTTTATGTTCTCTAACTCCACTTTCAACTGCGCTAGATGGTGGTCAAGCCTCAGAGTGCGTCCGTTGAACGTTGCCAGGGGCAGTTGTTTGTGGCAGCCTGAGGTAGCCCGGTGATTGTTAGCACCCCCAGCCCCGCCGTTACCATGGCCGCTGCCATGGCCAGGAATAGCGAGGCGGCCGGGAACTAGGGGCCATTGCCTTTTTTGTATTATCATAAGGGGGGTAGTGCCCATAATCCCCACGCTGGGCATGCGGGTTGGGGATCGCAGTTTAGTGTGTGGTGATGGAGTTGCTCTACAGGGGGCGCTGCTGCCCGCCCCCCGGTTTTGTCACTTTGTCGCCTCTTACGGCACCCACGGAAAGAGTTGGGGTGGTGCAATTCTAGGCCGGCACCACACGGCAGGAAATAATAACAGGGAGCTGTATTGACCATAGTTTTGTAAGGTCGCGTTCGCTGGACCTACTCGTATACTCGGCGGCGCTCGGCACAGTAATGGCAGAACACCGCATGACCGTATTGTCGTGCGCAGGTTTCGAAACCAAACGTACTATACAGGATGGTTCAAATATTAAAAAATTGATAAACCATAATAAATTAAAATCATTACTCGATGAAATAAATTGGAATAAAGTAGATGAAATGGAATGCCCTATTAACATTTTTAATTTTATTAAGAGCAGTTTTAGTAACTGCTATGAACAAAGTAAATATGTTAAAAAATTAAATCCGACCAGTAAAAGAAATAAAGATCCATGGATTAATAATAAAATAAATAATTTATGTGAAAAAAGGGATTTAATAAATTCAAAATTCAAAATCATTTATTCAGTTTAGGCTACAAATAGCTCTTATGAACGTCATTATGCCATCGGTTCGTAAGTCTATTCTGGGCGGGTGATCTTGTACTGAGAAGAACCGGCAAGAAACTCAGCAAGTGTCCAGATCTTTTCTCCCTTACATCGTCAAAAATATTGGAAAATGCCCTATCATAAAAGGACTACTATATAATCAATGTGTTCGATGCAATGGAATCGAACACCTATGACGTACGCGCATGGGTCAGCAGTAATTAGGTTGACACGCGCGCTGTACTCCAGTGCATATTTTGGTATCAAACGCGCCGGATGCATTCATTTAACATTAACATTCATTTAACTTTAACTAGAACTCTCTTAAACATTATTTGTAGACTTATACAATAAAGTCGTAATATATAACATATTTTATTATTTAACACTAAAATCAACACCGTAACCTTGCACAAATCGGAACATGGTCCTTCGAGCGACCTCGCGAGTCGGTTAAACTATCGTCTAGTGAGTGCAAAAGAACTGGCGAACAGTGATTTGTGTGGATTGCGGTGAAACGTGCTGGTGGTCCAGATTCAAAGAGCGCCATCGGACTTAGAATCTCGCCTAAGTCACGCCAGTAAGCCAGCATCAGCAGCATATCAAGTAAGATCTTTCCAATTTTTTTCTTACTATAATGGAGGTCCTTATAGAAAACCAAAAGGAGCTGGTGAGTGCCATGGAGCAACTCGTCAACAATTTTAAGAAAGACGGAGCCAGCCGTAAAACTCTTTTATACGTCAAGAAAAGACTTCAAACTCTGGACAATTACTGGCAAGAGTTTGAACGAAACCATCTCGAAATCTGGAAGTTTGATGAACGAGACTACACCTATATGTCAGAAAATCACTATTCTAAAACTAAGGCTTATTATGATGAAAAACGACAGTGGATTTTGCAACATTTACCGACAGAAACAAAACAACTACCTGGAACCCCGATCGGACAACAAGGAACTTCAGCAATGGAGTGTGAAGAGTACAGGGAAACAGGGAAGTATGAACAGCAGGCAACTAACAGCTGTAGAACAATAGGAGGAGAAGATGATGGAGACGGACAGGGTTCAAAGCAACAAAATAATCACGGGTTACGAACTAAAAGTCAAGGAAGTAATAGTAAATTAAAGGACATGTTACGTAAACAGATGGCTAATTTTAAGGCTTTTAGGAGAACTGCAGCAACCATTAATTTAGAAACAATGTCGGATAAATGGGAGTTTGAAGACGTCCTAAGATCATTCGTCCTAAGGTCAGCAATAGACTCCCTACACTGAGAAATAGACAGTGATTTGTGTGAGGAGAACCAAGAGTATGAACAAGCATTTACTAAATACGAACAACAATACAATGATCTGAAAAAAGGTATTAACAAAAAGATGTAGGCGGTGTCACCCAGAGAAAAATCCACCCCACAACTTGACATTCCCATTTTTAGTGGCAATTTTAATCAATGGGTGTCAAAGCTATTCACAACAACCCATCGTTATCTCAGGCTCAAAAGATGCAGTTTTTGAAAAGTAAAGTTCGCGGTGAGGCAGAGCGTCTCATACAGCACCTCCCCATCAGTACAGAAAACTATTCAGCTTGTTGGGAGCTGCTTAACCACCGACACAATAACAAAAAACTAATTTTCACTTCTCATATCAATATTTTGCTCAGCCTCCCCAATATGCAGCAGCAATCAATGTCTCAGATAAAGAAAATGCACGATATAACATTAGAATGTTTACATGCTATCAAGAATTTAGGAGTAGATGTCAGCACCTGGGATCCAATTTTGGTCCATCTTCTCTCGCAAAAAATGGCTGAAACATATGGTGATTATGTTCAATCCCTAACAAACTCCAGGGAACTGCCCGTTTTACAAGAGTTTCTCGACTTCATGGAGAGTAAATTTATGAATCTAGAATCTTCAAGGCGTAAGCAAGACAACGCTCATCAGAAAGCATCTCCGTTACATTCATATAACAATAATTCAATACCGTATACATATAAAAAGGCCACAAAATAGTTTTAATAATTTAAGTAACAATCCAAACAATAATGGATATAAAACTATTGCAAAATCATTTCATGTTTCTGGTATCAAATGTCCGCTATGCAACGGCGAACATGGATTGTGTAATTGCAAAACATTCCTAGAAATGCCGAATGAACAAAAATTGAGATCGGTAAATAAATTAAAAGTTTGTATAAACTGCTTATTTAGCCACAATGGCAATCGTTGCATCTCTACACGCAGATGCCGCAAATGTCCACGACAACACAACACCACATTACATGATGCCTGCACGCCGGCGGCGACGGCGGCGGGCGCATCGTCATCATCAGCCGCGGCAGCATCTAAAACTCAACATGAAAATGTATCAAACACTTCGCATGTATCACAGGATAACATGTCGGAAATTTTGCTCGCCACGGCCATAGTGCGAGTAAAAGGAGCAGATGGTGGTTATTATAATATGCGAGAACTAATTGATCAAGGTTCTCAAATTTCGATAATAACAGAGAGAGCCGCCCAGCTTTTAGGTAATGCCTTTTAGGTAAAAGGCAGAAGAGTTAAGGCACTATCTTTGGCGTAAGAGAGAAGGAGAATAACTGCAAGGGGATGACAAATATAGAGTGTGCCTCAAGGTATAATGATTATACATTTGTAGCAGAGGTTTTTATAATGAACCATTTAATAAAAAAATTACCTAACAAAACCTTTATGAAACCATCTTGGTCATTTATCAAGAACATAAATTTAGCAGATCCAGATTTTTTTGTTAGTCGCCCAGTAGATATATTGTTTGGAGCAGATATTTACTCAACTATTATGTTAAACGGAATTAGTAAGGGAGAGGACACATTACAACCTATAGCTCAGCAAACCCACCTTGGCTGGCTATTATGTGGAAATGCAAAAACATACCATTGTAATGTCATATTAAACAACCTGGATGATATTCAGAGATTTTGGAAAGTGGAAGAAATTAGCGAGCAATTAAACTTATCTGTAGAGGATCAAGAATACATAACATTATACTCATCAACGACACAAAGACAGGAAAACGGCAGATATGTAGTAAAAATCCCGTTAAAGGGTGACTTTGCCAATAAACTGGGTTCCTCAAAACAAATGGCTATTGCACAATTTTTAAACTTAGAACGTTAATTTGAAAAACAGCCACAATTAGCGTACGACTATAAAACATTTATGCAGGAGAACTTAGCCTTAAATCATATGAAAATAATGAGCGGTAACACGACCCCGGAATGTTTTTTACCGCACCACGGAATACAACGCATCGAATCAACTACAACTAAATATAGAGTTGTATTTAATGCGTCGGCTAAAACAGATACAGGATTAAGCTTAACCCTTTATAAGGCAGTGGCATATATATTGCCACCATATTTTGAACTTTATACAATTGAGATAAGGTCGAAAACCAATGAACAATTTGAACATGCTGTGCCCGTGAAAGGGTTAAACGATATCATGCACAAAGGACCCAACTTACAACAGGATCTTCAGGCATTGATATTAAAATGGCGACAATATCAATACGCCTTTACAGCGGATATTGAAAAAATGTACCGTCAGGTGTTAGTACATGAGGATGACCAGCAACTACAAAAAATTGTTTGGAGAGATTTATTTATTTATTTATTTATTTATTGTTAAAGGTACAATAACAGAATACAAATTGTAACATTGCAATTTACATCAAACCAACACTTTTTAAATTTGAATCCCAATAAAAATTGTACACAGCATTGACCCAAAACAACAGTAAACAAAATATTCAATTAACAACAAAATTTGAACTAATCTAAAATTAAAAGTTAACAATTTGGAAAATTAAAAGAACAATTGAATCAAAACAATAAGTGAGTGTTATGAACAAATTCAAACAGAAAAAAGGAGGACACTTTAAATATCACGTAATAGTGATACTTTAAATGAACTTAAACTACAATTAAAAATGTCTTTTTGAGAACATAAGTTATTATATGCATGACACATGCGTAAAAGCGGTGCATTTTTTGACACATTATTGTTCACACCTGGCAAACTAAACAATTGAGAATTACGTACTGAACGAGTTGGTACCTTAAAGTCAATATGTTTTAAGAGTTCATCACAATATTCGCCATTAACAATTTTATGCAAAACACATAAGTCATTTGCCAGTCTACGCTTCTCCAAACTGACAAGTGAAAATTTTGTTAGCCGGTCAGCATAGTCTGGCAATTTACGTCTCAGACCCAGCCTTGTACACAAATACCTCAAAAAGTGGCGCTGAATAGACTCGATCCTGTCAGTGTGGTTATTATAGACAGGCGCCCAAACACTAGAACAATACTCTAAAGTACTCCTAACTAATGTTGTATAAAGTATGATTATTGAATTCGGGTTTTTGAATGGTTTTGATTGTCTTATTATAAATGCAAGCATTCTTTTAGCTTTACTGCAAAATGGTCGTAGTGTTGCTTAAAGGATAAAACCATATCAAAAAATACACCCAGATCACGGACAACGGTTACACGATCTAAGACCATTCCATTTATATAATATTTGTACACTATTTTATGTTTATTTTTTGTAAAACTAATTGTTTGGCATTTTTTACTGTTCAGCGACATATAATTTTTAGTACACCAATTTAACAAAATATCAATATCATCTTGCAGTGATTTACAGTCATTAATATATTTAACTTGCCGAAACAACTTTATGTCATCAGCATATGCCAAACAATTACTTTTAAATAACTTCAGCAAATCGTTAATAAAAATTAAAAACAATAAAGGTCCCAAATTTGATCCCTGAGGGATACCAGATGTAGCCAAATATGGTACATATAAACATACCCATTGAGTGTTACCAGCTGTGAACGATTCAGGAGATACGAAGTGAACCAACGATGAAGACTTCCATGTATTTCCGAGTGATACAATTTCATTAAAAGAACGTGATGATTAACGCGATCAAATGCCTTGGAGAAATCAACGTAGACTGAATCAACTTGAACCTTATCATTAAAAGAATTACAGAGAAATGTTGTGTAAACCAGTAAATTGGAAGCAGTTGATTTTCCAGAAACAAATCCATGCTGAAGTGGGCTTAAGGCATGTCGTATGTGATTATAAAGATGATCGTATATTATACTTTCGAAAAACTTTGCAAACCAGCTAAGTACACAAACAGGGCGATGGTTTGCCACATCACTTTTGTCGCCGGTCTTATATATTGGAGTGACATTTGCTATTTTCCATAGAGATGGACAAGTACCACTATTTAAAGACATATTGTACAAAAGAGTTAGTGGCCTTGCCAAAGCCTTCGCACATAATCGTATAAATATAGGAGGAATACCGTCAGGCCCTGCGCCTTTAGAAAGGTTAACTGCCTTTAAAACTTTTAAGACTAATTCCTCGCTAATGTGTATATTACTAAGTGAAAATCCTGCGGATTCTAATTCAAGATGATACTGTGGTGTTGATATAGGACTATAAACTGAAGAGAAATACTTTGCAAACATATTAACAACTTGTGTACCATTATTGGCAGTTTCACTATCTAAATACATATGTTTAGGCGTATCATTAGTAACTCTCTTGTTCTTGGTATATCTCCAAAATGATTTTATATTTAGGGTTAAGTCATCCTCGATTCCGTCAATATACCTCCTAAAACATTTCTCAGCCAACTCTTTGGATCGTGATCTTAATGATGAAAAAGCGTCGTAATCTCGGGGGTTATTATATTTATGAAACCTACTATGGTATTTTGATTTCTCCTTAAGCAGCTTAATTAGACTTCTGGTAAACCACACAGGATAATTATTACGCTTTCTCTTTTTTGGTGTAAACTTTTCAATAATACAATGCAGTTTATTATAAAAAAAATGCAAAAAATCATCACAATCAAGCATGAGTGCTTGACTTTCCCAATCAATCTGCTGTAGCTCAGATATAATTTTTTGATAGTCAGATTTATAAAAGTTGAACTTTTCGTTTGTACTGTTTGTGTCTAACAGATCTGATGGTCCTTTGACGGATAACTGGAAAGGGGGATGATGTATATCTAGACGGCTAATAGGAATCGTGTTCGATAATGAAAACCAATCGGTATTGTTAGTTAAAGCCAAATCCAGTATTCGGTCATTATGATTAGCATTAAAATTTAGTTGATATAATGATGCATTATGACATAAGTCATAAAGAAGTTGAGATTTAATGCATGACGGATTTAGCGGAGTACCAACATCTGAAGACCATTTAAGATTAGTTTGATTGAAATCCCCAAGAATACAAGTAATTTGATCTGGATGTTTAGTCAAAACACGTTCGCAGTTCTTAATAAAATCATGGAAATCCTCAGTCGTCAAGTAATCAGCCAAATAGACTACACAAAGATTAATAGTTATATTCTTGCTAAACATTATTTGAACCCATAAATCTTCAACGGACTCGGTTCGCCAATCTGAACGAACCCTGCACTGATACCTATTGGATACAGCGACCAACACTCCTCCACCATGATTCTTATTATACTTCCTAAGAAATTTAACATCTCTGTCCCTACGAACTACAAAATATCTATTATCAAATAATTCTGGTGATAGAACTGAATCATTTAACCACGTTTCAGATAGACATATTACACTGAAATTATTACACAAAATGTTATTATAAATATTGTGCGTTTTAGTATTCATGCCACGGATATTTTGGTAATAAATTAAATTCGCCATTGTAACAACAGCAAATGTTTAACAACTTGATATCTAAGAAAATTAAGATCTACCTACAACAAAAATTATCTAATTAACTCTAGGCTCTCATGGTTCCTGATGTGTAAATGCGCAGAATCACTGTCTTTACGAGCATAAATGTGCCCGTTTCGGACCCACACATATGCATAGTTATACTCTTTACTCCTTCTTCGTGCAGCCGCATGCAACTTTCTGTTACTGGGTGAGAGATGCTCCTGGACATATATTGGTTTTCTTTCTCCAGCAATCTCTAGCAGTGACGTGTTAAGCTTGTTATTAACATTTGCTTTGTTATACCGATGTACGGCCGAGTAAAATTCGTCACGAGTTGTTGTATTTTTAAACTTTGTTATGATTGTGCGTGGGCGCTGAGAGTTCTTTTTAGCGACCCGAGTGCAACTCAAAATATCACCATCAGACATTTTCCAACCTATTACGGAAGAGCACTGCTGCATTAAGTTGATTAGGTTTTCATTTCGGTGTTCAGTGACACCATGTAGTTCCAAATTGTTCACTCGCAAACTTTGCTCGATATTATTCAGCCTCTCAGTAACATCCAATAGGGTAGCTTTTAGTGTGCTATTATCCGCTCTTAATGTGTCGTTATCTTTAGACAATAAATCAATTTTTTGTTTCATTTCATCATACTCTTGGCTAAGAAACGAAACTGACTTATTAAGATCTTGAAGACCATTTTTGATGGTGGCAAGCTCCGACTGATGGATTTCCTTAAACATTGTTGGCATAAGTTCCCTAATTGCCTCAGCGACCTGATCCTTAATGGATTGAGATTCACAATGTTCGGAAGACTTTTTGGCAGCTGACCCAAGTTCGGAAGGCGAACGATTTTTATTTCGAAAAGTAACGTTAAATGTTTTATCAGAACTGATATCAGGCAATCCCCAGTTACAATCATTTTTCACATCACGCACAGGAGTATTCACATTTCCTACCTTTGGTTTCTTACTTTGACATTCCTGGCATGTCCACTTTTGTTAATGTTCCTTATTCATTGTATTACGGAACCGGGCAGACGAAACATTAGCGCAGTCAAGATCAAAGATCTGAGTGCATTTGCAGCATTTTAAATACTCACGAGTCTCAATAACGTTCATACAACTTGCACAATTAATCATCTTTGACGCCATCTCAATGTATTAAGGGGGTGCAGCGCGGAATTTGAAAATTTACGTGTTTTTAAGTCACTAGTGCTAGGCGCTGAATAGGTCTTATACATTAAAAAGACTAGTGTAGGTTAGCTTGATCCTAAAAAGACTAGTGTAGGTTAGCTTGATCCTTTCACAAGGTCATGGTTGTCTTGGAATTTGAAACAAATACCCAGAAACTGCATAAACATTACGTAAAATAATGATATCTAAAAACTTATTTCTTCAGAAACTTTGTAAATATAGCCCAAATGAAACAATGATCCGACATCAAAATGTTTGTATTGATATTCCGCAGGTCACTGTTGTCTTATTTTTCCATTAAAAAACATGAATATAAAAATATTAAGACTTTTCTTATTTTTTACCCAAACGCCTTTGATTTTACGAAAGTAAACATTGCTCTAATTAAATCACCAGCCTACTCTGTACAGATATTAGTGTGCGTGCGTATTCGTAGTCGTGCGCCGTTGTCACACCACTGCCTGCCACGCGCCGCTCGCTCGCTATCATAAAGAAACTTGAAACTCGCAGTTTTGCGTCCGCGCTGCACCCCCTTAATTATGTATTAGTTCTAAAAATTGTGCAGGGTAATCAAAAAACATTAATTTAATCCAGACTAGCAATGCCGCATTTGCAGTTGCCGATAGCTGATAGTCGGCGAGAAAAAGGTCGTAAGCGCCGTGTAGAACGCGTCACTTACGCGTTGCGCTAACAAACTTGTTATGGTTGGACGATACTTATTCACTTTTATGACCACAGTTGATTAATGCATAATTAACACTGTTATAAACCAAAGGCGCGCGGGCGCAAAGGGAGTCCGTCTTGAGCGATCGGGATGATTGGTCGATGACAGTGTGCGCGACGGTTGTGTACTCCCGTTCTTATTAAGTACGTGTTTTTTGTGTTTTTTGGATATAATTTAAAGATCAGGTGGTTTTGGTGGCCTAAGTAGGGTCCCCTGTGTACCTAGTGTACCTAGTGTTGATAGTTTGGTGCGAGTGTTCCCAAAACTTAAGAAGACCAGGCCCAAAGCTGGGCTTTGACCGGCGTGATCGACATAGGGGGAGCGCTCCTCCCACCGCCGCTGTTCTGAACCTGCTGATGGGACACTTGCTGTAAGTGATTTTAAAGTTATTAGGCATCATCTAACGTGCCATCCTAAGTGCCGCGAATCGCGGACATAAGTGCGCCCCGGCGTGTTTGATGAGGTTAGGACAACGTTGCTACTGTCCTACACACGACCGGCTGCGTGCTGAACAATTTTTGGTAGCAGAGCGTAGTTCCTCTATTTTAAGGACACCGTTGGTTTAGCCGTAGTGCTGCGGGTCCTTAATACCTAATAGAAGACCCACTTAGTTAGTAAATTATTGAAATAGTTGCATCTATTAAAGCACTGGACTGCACGTTGGATATGCCTACTGTTTAGGTCGTGTAGATTTGATTGGTTCCAGTGTCTACTTATAGTATTAATTAAAATAGTGCATAATTTGTTAGTTCTAAATTAAGTTAATGCGCACGCGCTCGCTCGATGAATAGACACGGCTTGGCCGGTGATTCTTTTGTTCTCTGTCGCCGAGTGCTAGTCGTCTAATGTTAAGCCGGCCGGCGAATTGCATTCACTTGCGTTTTCGACCGTATTGATGTGCAAATACGGCTGTTTTTTGTTTTTTATTTTCCTTAAAATATTTAAGTGTTATTATTACATCGGAATTTGAGTTTGATATCATCGGTATTTAAACGTTATATTTAAGGTACTTTAACTTGTAGTACTATGGGTAAAGGTTTTGGTTTATAGGTTTATATGGTAAATAGTATAGGTAGAAATAAAAGTTCAATATTTCTTTGAGAAAATACTAATTAGCTTAGGTATATATTTACTTAGGTGTTTGTTATTGTTTAAGTTTGTTTTGTAAAATCTTTTGTTTGGGTTTAGCATACCTATACCTACATAGTATAGTTGACTAAAATAATCTCTTTAGGTACCTAGTTATATATAAAGTTAAGTACTTATAACAATGTCGGTATTCTCCTGCAAAGCTAAGATTAGGGCTGAGTTGCGTTGGCTGTCGACGGCCGCAGCATTGTTAGACAGACCAGATAGGCAGGAAGCGTTGCTAAATAGGTATGTTGATTTGCCAATCCGGATGGCCGTGGTGGACGAGCAGTACGCACTGTTTTTAGAAAAGGGTACGGACCTCGAGGAGGCCGTCCGTAAGGAAGTTGAGAATGACGTTGACCAATGTTACGAATTGTCAGATCGTATTGCTGAGGTCGCTCGCCCCCTCCTCCAAGGCAGGGTGGTAGACCACGATCACGTTAAAACCTCGTCTAAGTCCATGCCCGCTTTGTGGTCTCGCCTTCCGCCTCTCGATCTTAGACATTTCTCTGGGAGACTCGATGAATGGGAGGGCTTTTCTAATTTATTTAATAGCCTCGTCGACGCAAGGGAAGACTTGACCGCGGGTCAAAAACTCGCATATCTTCTCACCGTATTGGAGGGGGAGGCCCGCGAACAGGTGCAGCACTTGGCCCCCACGGATGAGAATTACAAGGTGGCAATGGATATTGTGACTCGGCGATATCAAAATGTGAGAAGGCTCGCCGACGCCCACGTCGCGACGATTTTGGCCCTTCCACGAGTCACCAATGTGATGCGTTTGCGGGTTGAAATATTAAACCCGCTCCTGGTGGCCTTTAACGCCCTACGCAGCTTAAACCTCCCAGTGGAGGAGTGGTCGTTTTTGTTGTTACACATCGTGCTTGCGAAGCTGCCCGACAACTTGAAGGTGCGCTTTGAGCAAAGATATGGTGGAGACAGCTCCACATACTTGCCGCCCTTCCAAGACTTGTTGAAGTTTATGGAGGATGAAAGCAGGTTAGCGGACAACTCCGATGTGGCAAGCCCCTCTTGGGTAAGAGTACGGGATCCGCAGACATCGTCGGGTGGTAGACCTCTCAGGTCTGGACGGCAGGAACCCCGACCATTTAAGCGGTATTCCGCGGTCCAGGAGACCTCGCGTTGCGAGTATTGCAAGGACCCTGGGCATCTGTTGCCCAGTTGTATGAAGTTCTTCGAGCAACGCGTACCGGGTCGTAGGGTCATAGCTCGACAACGAGGATGGTGTTACTCATGCTTGGGACCGCACCTACAGCGTGAATGTTCCCGACCACACCCATGCGGATATTGTAGTGGCAACCACCATCCGTCTCTGTGCATGAACCGGAATGGCGTAGGTACAGAACCGAGGCGTAAAAACGAAAATAGGGGCTCTGAAGCAGACACAAGACACGTTTATACGCGCTCGCGAGCTCATGAGTCACCCCGCACGGGCGGGGGCACGGGCCTAAATCGATACCACACTAAGTCTGCAGGTGGTTCGGTGGAGTCTGGACGTTCCCAGGGACGACGTTCACCCCGTATGGGCGGGGGCCCTAGGAACTCTCCGCCACGAGAACCACTGAATCAGCCGGATAGTTACGGTGTTACCGTCAGCAACCCTCGGGTCAGATCCTCACCACCAGTTGTAGAACAACCACGTTTGGAGCGTAGACGCTATACGCCGGAGTGGGACCCGTTGAATCGTGTTGAGCGAACCCCTCTTTCGGGAGAAGCAGTTCGCTTTCCCACCTATTAGCAATTAACGTCCACCCAATTACCAGCAGTAACCCCCCCAGAAACCGTTCTACTCCCTACGGCCTCTGTGTTTGTTAGGGGACTGAAAGGTAATTTGGTGAAAGTTCGAGCTCTATTGGATTCTGGTGCTCAGGGATGTGTACTTTCCTCTTGGTTAGTTGGGAACATAGGCCTCCCGATTAGGCCTCACAAGGAAGGCGTTCGAGGGATTGGTGATTTGAAAGTGCCCACACTGGTAGGGGAGGTATTGTTCACTTTCACCCCCACTTCTAAGTCCAACCCGAGTATTACGACTTCGGCGATTGTTTTGGACACGGTTGTTGGGAGGCAACCTTCAATAGAGCTAGATCCTTATATTTTGTCATTGACATCAGATCTTGTTTTGGCAGACACTAAGTTCTATGCCCCAGGACCAGTTGACGTACTCTTAGGAGCTGACGTACTAGGGCGATTGTTATTGAACGACAAACGCGTCTTACAGCCGGGCGGGCTGGTAGCTGTTCAAACGATGTTGGGGTATGTTGTAATGGGACCAGTGTACCGCGTTTCACCCCCATCTGTTGATGATAACGTCCTTGTTGTAGGGACTGCCCTCTCTGATGTTGTTCAGAAGTTTTGGGAAGTTGAAGAACCTCCATCCACTCCACGAGTTGACCCAGAGCAAGAAGAGTGCGAATTGTTTTACCAAAATAACACTGGTCGACTCCGCTCTGGGCGCCTGTTCACTCGGTTACCCTTTCGTACCGGTCGACCTCCTCTGGGTGAGTCCAGAATGCTAGCGGATAAGAGGCTAGCGTCAATGGAACGCCGCATGAGCAAAGATCCGGTCTTCCGTGCGAAGTACATAGACTTCATGCGGGAGTATAGGGACTTGGGGCACATGACGGCATCTCGCTTGGACTGGAGTTCGGTGGAGCATTATTTCCTCCCACATCACGCCGTTTTGAAATCACGAACCGGAAAGATTCGCGTGGTGTTTGACGGCTCGGCGCCTACGTCTTCTGGCGTCTCGCTTAACCAATGTCTGCATGTGGGTCCAAAGCTACATAAAGAGATCTCAGATATCCTGACCAACTTCCGTAAACATCAAATAGTGTTGATGACTGATATCCGTATGATGTTTAGGCAGACTGTGATACATCCAGATGACCGTCGGTATCAGCTCATCTTATGGCGAGAGAGCCCGAGAGACCCTGTTGTGGTTTACGAACTCAACACGAACACTTACGGGTTGGCTTCCAGTCCGTATGTTGCCATTCGGTCGTTGTTGGAGTTAGCGGAAAAGGAGCGCTTAAATTATCCTCGCGCTTCCGCTATTTTGACTAACGACATATATGTCGACGATATTTGTACCGGGGCCTCCAGCGTCGCGGAAGCGCTGGTGTTAAGAGATGAGTTAGTGGCGATCATGAAGTCAGGAGGATACGAGTTGAGAAAATGGTTATCCAACTCGCCGGAGGTCCTCGCTGGCTTGCCAGAAGAGCATCAGCAAGATCCTCATCTATTTGAAAATGCTGAAAATCCCAATATGGTAACTGTTCTTGGGGTTCAGTATAGGCCGGTCCCGGATTGTTTTACTTACTGTGTGGATTTACAAATCCCAAAGACTTGGACGAAACGCCTTGTTTTATCAACAGTGGCACGGACTTTCGATCCCAATGGTTGGATCTGCCCTGTTATCTTTAAGTTCAAGTGCTTTTTGCAACGGCTTTGGACTGCGGGAGTCTCTTGGGATGAGCCCCTGTCTGGAGAAATACTCCGAGATTGGGTGGATTTGGTCACGTCCCTCCCTGATATAAATCAGGTGTCTTTGCCGAGACTTTTTGTTCCCGCTGGAAAATATAAGGCGAGCCTCCACGGTTTTTCAGATGCCTCCGAACGAGGATTTGCTGCGGTTATCTTTCTCCGTACCGTTAGTGCTGATGGAGAAATTGTTGTGCATCTCATATTGGCAAAAAGTAAAGTTGCTCCCCTTCGGACACGACTTACTATACCGAAGTTGGAATTGTGTGGAGCAGCCCTTCTTGCTCGCCTTCTAAATCACCTGTGTTCTACGTTGGGCCGTTCCGTAGAAATAAGTGAAGTTTATTCGTGGACTGACAGTCAGATTGTGCTTTGTTGGCTCAAGGCACCGATCCACACGTTGGAAGTATTTGTGGCCAATCGAGTGGCCCAGATTCATAATTCTTCGGTTGAACTTATTTGGCGTCACGTTCCCGGAGATTTGAATCCAGCCGACTGTGCCTCTCGACGATGCGAAGCGACGCATCTTATTGATCACCCCTTGTGGTGGGGGCCCGAGTGGCTGAAGCGACCAGAATCGGATTGGCCGCGCTCCCAGAGTTTGTCTTCCGTACCGCTGCATGGTTTGCGAGCTTGTCTACTTAAAACGGAACCTATTTTGAGCGTGGACTTTCTCTTAGATCGGTACAGCACCTTGGATAAACTGTTGAGTGTTACCGCATGGATTCGGCGTTTCTTCCATAACTGCAAGAAACCACGCGAAAGGCGTGTTGCGTCTATTCTGGCTCCAGAAGAACGTCAGGAAGCCTTGTTATTTTGGATCAGGGTTGTACAGTCGGAGTGTTTCAAATCGGACCTAGAGATTTTGCGAGACGGTCGCTCCAAACTCAAAGGTGCTATATCCCGATTGAACCCGTTTCTGGACGATTCTGGACTGATACGAGTAGGAGGAAGGCTGAGGAATGCTAGCCTATCTTACGGAGCTCGCCATCCTCTTTTGTTGCCTAAGGACGGTCATTTAGTAAGATTGTTGGTGACAGACCGCCACCTCAAAAACTCGCACGCCGGCAGCAACGCTTTGCTAGCCGTTTTGCAGCGTGAATTTTGGATTTTGTCGGCCAGACGGACCATACGGAGTGTTGTTTTTAGGTGCCTCCCGTGTTATCGGCTAAAAGCCATTACCATGCAGCCCCAAATGGGAGATTTGCCTGCAGATCGCGTCACGGAAAGCAGACCCTTTGCTAGAGTAGGTACGGACTTTGCCGGTCCCTTTATGGTCAAAACGTCGCGTCTTCGTAATGCGAAAAGCTATAAAGCTTATTTGTGCGTTTTTGTTTGTTTGACCACCAAGGCTGTCCACTTGGAAGTGGTTTCAGAATTATCCACTGAGGCATTTATTGCCACTCTTAGCAGATTTGTTTCTCGCAGGGGACTGCCGTCATTGATTCGTTCAGATTGTGGAACGAACTATAAGGGTGCGAATAATTACCTTAATGATGTAAATAGGTTTTTATCAGACAATAAGTTAGACATTGGAACCACCCTATCCCGACGTGGGATAATCTGGAAGTTTAGCCCTCCAGCTTGTCCGCACTGGGGAGGGATTTTTGAAGCTTGTGTAAAGGCGGCCAAAACCCACCTGCGTCGTGTGATAGGAGACACCGTCCTTACTTTTGAGGAACTTGATACGGTGTTCTGTAAGATTGAGGCCGTCCTCAATTCGAGGCCACTGTGCCCTCTGTCATCGGACCCAAATGACCTGGAGGCGTTGACCCCAGGACACTTTTTAATTGGACAACCCCTTAACGCGCTGCCGGAATATCCGTTGACTGAAGTAAGATCCCATCGTTTGTCACGTTACCAGCTATTGCAACAGTTGTCCCAGAGTTTTTGGGCACGCTGGTCGTTGGAGTATTTGCATATCTTACAGCAACGCGTTAAGTGGACCGACAAGACCAACCCACCCAAGAATGGTGACCTTGTATTAGTTAAAGATGCCAACCTTCCACCACTATTTTGGCGGCGGGGGCGCATCGTTAAGTTAACCTTCGGTGCTGATGGAGTGCCACGTCTTGCTGAGGTCTTGGTTGGGGATTCGGTCTTGAAGAGAGCGGTCACCACGCTCTCCCGTTTACCCGTAGACTAGCGTACCGTTGATGACGGTCCGGGACGGGGGGATGTTATAAACCAAAGGCGCGCGGGCGCAAAGGGAGTCCGTCTTGAGCGATCGGGATGATTGGTCGATGACAGTGTGCGCGACGGTTGTGTACTCCCGTTCTTATTAAGTACGTGTTTTTTGTGTTTTTTGGATATAATTTAAAGATCAGGTGGTTTTGGTGGCCTAAGTAGGGTCCCCTGTGTACCTAGTGTACCTAGTGTTGATAGTTTGGTGCGAGTGTTCCCAAAACTTAAGAAGACCAGGCCCAAAGCTGGGCTTTGACCGGCGTGATCGACATAGGGGGAGCGCTCCTCCCACCGCCGCTGTTCTGAACCTGCTGATGGGACACTTGCTGTAAGTGATTTTAAAGTTATTAGGCATCATCTAACGTGCCATCCTAAGTGCCGCGAATCGCGGACATAAGTGCGCCCCGGCGTGTTTGATGAGGTTAGGACAACGTTGCTACTGTCCTACACACGACCGGCTGCGTGCGGAACAAACACTTATTTATTTAAAATAGCAAATCAATCAATGCACAACCTGACAGTATAAATTAAAAACTTCACTATTAACGATAATAATTAGCTTTACGGTCACTTTTAACCAATAAATTATTCAATAATACCAAGAAGTTATTCAAGACAATGTTTACCGTACGGTACTCCAAGCGGTTTTCAAGCAGATTCAAAAGAACACTCCTTACAATTTTATCAGCTTACAACGATCACTTACGGCACTAAGTCCGCCCCGTTCTTAGCAATGATGACCTTGAAAAGATTAGCAGCTGATGAAAAACCCACCTTTCCAAAAGCATCAAAAGTATTAGAGGAGTGTTTTTATATGGACGATCTGGTTCATGGGGTCCATACCATAGAAGAAGGAAAGGAAATTATAACAGAACTAAATAAATTATTAAAATGTGGAGGATTTCATTTCAGGAAGTGGGCCTCTAATAAACCGGAGGTTCTTCACAACATTACCAATCAACAAGATAAGACAGTCGAAACCTTTAGCTTCAAAACAGAAAACACATCAAAAACACTCGGATTATGTTGGAACTCATCAGAAGATAAATTTACATACCAATGTAAGATGACACTACAAACAATAAAACCAACAAAGAGAATGCTTTTGTCAGAAATATCCAAATTATTTGACCCATTAGGTTGGGTGACACCTCTTTCAACAAAATTAAAATTATTATCCAAAAAATATGGAATCATAAATTGGAATGGGATGACGTAGTTACAGACGAAATAAATAAGGAATGGATAAAAATAAAAGAACATATAAACATTATCAATGAATTTGAAATACCCAGATGGATTAAATGTCGGGAGAATGACGTCATACAACTACACGGTTTCAGTGACGCGTTTGAAAAGGCATACGGCTGTGTAGTATATGCAAAGATAAAAAATACATCCCAAATAACTCTTCTTTCTGCCAAATCTAAACTTGTACCATACAAAAAAGCACTGACCTTGCCAAGATTGGAATTAAGTAGTGCATATCTACTTGCAAAACTAATGGACAAAATAAAACAGGCGTTATCACAACATACATAAGAGCTATATGGTTGGACAGACTCTATGATTGTACTGGGGTGGGTCAATGGCGAACCCCATCGATGGAACAGCTTCGTAGCGAATAGAGTTTAAAAAATAACAGAAACTATATCTAGCAAAGATTGGCGCTATGTATCATCTAGCGAAAATCCCGCGGATGCTGCAAGCAGAGGCTTGTGTGTAAATCAGTTAAAGGAACATTGTTTGTGGTGGCAAGGTCCCGTTTGGCTATCATCTTTCGAAGCTAAAAAAGGACAAAACAGTGTTTACTACCAATCAAGAAGCAAAATGTATTTGTCGGCGGCGAGGTAGGTTTGTAGATAGGACAAATAATAAATACTTGTAAAGCCAAAAACCTGTTTAATGTACATCTGTACATTAAAGTGGCGACCGTGACAGGACGCAGGTTGCGGAATCAGGATTTCATTGAAAACGACGCCACGCGGCGGCCGTACTCAATTCGTCGATGCTGCGTTGTGCTGTTTGCAAACATTAAAAAATCAATCAAGCTGCAGAATGAAGAGGCTGCTCAGAGGGAAGTACTATCCTATCTTATTTGCTAATCCTTTCCTCCCTATAAAAAGGCCTTTATATCTGTGCACGAACAACCTACGTTTTTTTAATATATTTCATACATTTAATTGCGTGCGTGACCATTTTGTGTGTTTGCATGACTTGGACGCAAGTATCCCCCGGGTTAAAAAAAAAAAGGTTGTCCACAACGGACGAGTCGCGACGTATCGAGGAGGCAAACTGCCCACTAGGAGAGGAGCTGCATGCCCTGCGAAAGGAGGTAACGTCTCTGAGGACTATGGTTGACCAGGTTGGGTTGGAGTTGGGGTCCCCCCGTCAGGAGCAGCTCCATCGTCCTGCCACCAGGTCCCAAGACCAGACCGTTCTGACGGCAATTGCGGAGCTGCGCGGCACAACATGGAGGCGAATAACGCCACCGTTAGCGCCCGCCTTGACGGTCTCGAGACGAGTCGAGACGCGCCAGTGCGTGCCCGTCCACCCCGAGCGGATGACCGCGGACACCGGGGAGATGACTTCGCGGTGCTTCCCGCGCCCGATAGGGTTGTTGGACGGAGGCTGGCCACGCCTTCTCGATCCTCGTCCGTCTTGCCCGAAGAGCGCCTCCCGATCCTAGACTGAGTGCAACCACGATTCCATCGGATCCGCCCCAGCCCAGATGGGAAACGTCTAGCCGCCATTCTTCTTAAAGCAGCGAGGAATGATGACGTACCAAGGTCGGATACGAGCTCTAAGTGCACTGCTTTGGTTGTCATGCATATAAACACCGCTACGTACCCCTTCGTGGTTTTGACTCCGCGGCCTTTATTCGCTTTTATCAGGATACTGCCAGTGAAATCAACGCCCGTATGTTTAAATGGTCTTGACGGGTTGATTCGCGCCGCTGGTAAATCTCCCATTAATTATTGGTTTTTGATGGGATCGTTCCTTTTACATTTAACGCATAGACGAAGTTGTTTTTTAGTTGCCCGGTTTCCTCCAACAATCCAATAGGTTTTTCTGAGATAAGCAAGTGTTAACCTCACTCCGCCGTGGAGGGTTTGATTATGGGCTTGGTCAATTAATAACTCTGTTAATCTGTGCTTATGTGGTATTATAAATGGGTGTTTCATATCTTCGTCAATGAACGCATTTTCGAGCCTTTTTTTTTGAAATGGAGTGGAAAATCTACTAACAGACGCATCAGCGGGTTACAGGGGGACCCGCTGGCTGTCCGAGGATGGCCAAGACTCTGTTCCAGGGCTTTGGCTCTAGAAAAAGCGAGTCGAGGCCGACTCGGTAAAAACCACTCCGATGTCCTCTCGTCACCTTGGAACCAGCAAACCGGCGATCATCACGTCGTCCCCATCTGAGGAGGACGCATCGAACGCCGGCATGGTGGAGCCTGACGAGGTCATGGGAACCCTTTCGGACACTTCCACAACCCCGTCGGTGACTGCTCGCCCTAAAGATGGGCGAGCCCCTCCTCCGCCCCTAATCCTATAGTCCCTTACGGATGGGACGAAGAACTTCCTGCAGAGTTTTAGTAAATGAATGGGTTACTTACAGAGACGAGCTGAACGAGCTGCAAATGATAGGAATCCCACGCTGGATGAAGATCACAGGATGCTGCAAAGATATACAGCTGCATGGATTCGCTGACGCATCGTCAGTAGCTTATGCAGCTGTAGCGTATGTGAAAGTCATAGACAAAAATGACGAAGTCCATATCACAATGATAGCAGCCAAAACAAAGGTAGCGCCACTGAAGCAGTTGACGATCCCGAAGTTAGAACTTTGCGGCGCAGTTTTGCTGGAAAAGCTATTACATGAGCTATCAAACTTGCTGAAGATACCAATGGCGAAGATATATGCATGGACAGACTCTATGGTGGTCTTAAGCTAGCTGCAATCTCAGCCAAGTCGTTGGCAAGTGTTCGTAGGAAATAGAGTCTCAGAAATCATCCAGATAATAGGCAATGACAGATGGCGACATGTTCAGTCTAGAGACAACCCAGCAGATCTAGCCTCAAGAGGAATCAGAGCGAGAGACATATTAGACAATGAGATGTGGTGGACTGGACCGGCATGGCTGAAGAACAATGACATCGAGTTTACAAGAGTCACCATTCAACCTACAGATTGTATTCAACCTACTCTTGTAAACCTTAGAAATGAAGAAGACATTTCACGTTAACCTAAATGATACACTTATTTGGAAAAAATTTTCATCTATGACGAAGTTGAAAAGAGTGCTAGCTCAATGTCGAAGATTTATAAACTCAAAGAAAACCCCGAACAGAGAAGACTATATGACAACAGCTGAAATTGAAGAAATCGAAGTGAGATGCATTTGATACTACCAATATTTGATCTACGAAAATGAAACAAAGGATCTAAAAAGGTTTGGCAAAATTAAATTAAAGAGTTCCTTGATTAGTCTGACACCATACCTGGATAATCAGGACTTGTTGAGGGTTGGAGGGCGGTTCAACAACGCTTCCATAACAGAAGATGAGAAACACCCTATCATCATCCCCTGTAAGCAGCATATCACAAAACTGTTGACAAAGGAGGCTTACATCAGGATTTTGCATGGCGACACACTGGCAATGATGACATACATTCGAGGCAAATATTGGATTATTAGTCTCAAAGCAGCCGTCAGACAAGTCACGCGCAGTTGCAGGACATGTATCATTGAAAAGGCTAAAACTCAGCAGCAACTGATAGGTCAGTTACCCGCCCCGAGGGTCACTCCTCACCGTGCGTTTCTTAACAGTGGTGTTGATTACGCTGGACCTGTGCAGTTGAGGACTTCGAAGGGCCGTGGCCACAATTCCGTGAAAGGATACATCTGTCTTTTCGTCTGCATGTCCACCCGAGCTATACATTTAGAGGCTGTAACGGATCTTACGGCGCAAGCTTTAATTGCGGCTTTCCATAGATTTGTAGCCAGAAGAGGCCGGTGCTTAAATCTCTGGAGTGACAATGGGACTAATTTTGTAAAGGCCAACAAGGAGTTAAGAAATATGTTCACAAAGAGCAAGTCGAGTGTTGCTAAGGAAATAGCGGAACTGTTAGCCAATGATAGCACAACCTGGCACTTCATACCCCCGAAGGCTCCCAACTTCGGTGGAATCTGGGAAGCTGGAGTACGCTCGGTAAAAAGACATTTAAATCGTGTTAATGGAACCACAAAGTTGACCTACGAGGAAATGGCAACCCTACTAGCTCAAATAGAGGCTTGCCTAAACTCACGTCCTTTATCCTATTTAGATGAAACATTAGACACTTTAAATCCACTTACACCTGGTCATTTTTTGATCGGAGAGCCGATAACTAACGTCCCCGATATAAACTTCAAAGGTCGAAATGTTCACATGCTGACCAGATGGCAGCTAATACAAAATCAGATGCAAGATTTTGGAGAAGGTGGAAAGCGGAATAAATAAATACATTACAGCAAAGGTATGAGTGGCAGAACACAGTTAATCCGCCTAGTTCGGAGATATCGTTGTTATTAAAGAGGACGATATGCCGCCGGCAAAGTGGCTCTTAGGAAAAATAACGGCCTTCCATCCAGGACCTGATCAGCTGGTGCGAGTTGCTACAGTGCAGTGCAAGAGAGACAACCTTCTAAAAAGACCACTATCAAAATTAATATTATTGCCAAGGCACCCTGATAACTAGTGATCTGATAATTTAAAGTCGGCTATGCGCTTGTGGCACTCTGTAGTTGTGAGAGTCCATAGGCTGGATCTTCTGCGTACTATCAAACAGGCCATTCGTTTGTTAGCCACCATTGTAGCATAATACTAATAAAATAAACAATCAAATGGGCTGTACGCTTGTTCGCTACTTCTGATGACTACAATCAAACATAAAGTCGTAAGAACGCCTTAAGAACGTTAAAAATACATGTTTATTAATCGCTTTACCGTTGTGTAACTTTCATACATGTGCAATTGTGCATAACTTACCTCAACCTTTGGACATTATTTCGCTAACACCAGACGACTTCTTTAACTCGTTGTATTAAAGTTTATATTTAAGTGAATGTGTTTTGTAAATGTAAAATATTACATTATATAACAGGTACCATTATTAACATAAAATATTACATTGGACATTAGTATAACTAAGATGTAACTACTCGATAATTTTGTACTTAATCCTAAACATTATATACTGAATTAGATGTACTTGTTTAGCTAGCATTTATTTTACTCGAACAAACAATGTTTACAGTCCATTGAGAATATCGTATTATTGTAATTCCGTTAGCAAGCAAGTTGTTGTTATTGTGGATAAGTACGAAAAAAAAAAATATATATATATTAACTTGTTAATTGTTTACGAGCTTACTTGGCGAAATTTTATCTGTTAATTGTTAAATTGCTCAGTATATAACTCAGAAGCGAAACTTACTAATTCGTACATGAGAAATATTGAAAGATGTACTTTGAAACTTTAATGATAGGGTTTACAATAGCTCGTATACTGCTAACAATTATACTTGTGTCAAGGTGTAAACGGGCACCTAGGTGATGGTATTTGTTTACTTATTTCTGTTACTTGGATTTATTAGTTTGTATAATTGCATGTAGGTGCCCAGCTTGACTAGTTATGTAGCACATAATTAGTACTAAGCTAACTTATTCGTAAAATAATAATATCCTCTAAGGTCCCACCATAGATAGATATTGTGTATCTAATGAATACATACCTACATCTCTGTTTAATAGTGTTAAAATAGCTTTAAAAACAGCTTGCTAGTTAAAAATCTATGTTGTTTCCCTAACGTAAACTTAAGTACTACTACTACCTACCTCGGTCAAGAGACAGTAAGACTTATATATTTTCGATCTTTGTTTACAATTATCGTATGACTAATGTTAGCGGGTAGATTGTTTTAGAATGCTTTATGGCTGTTGTGTTACGTTAAGAATGTAGTTTTGCGCTTAGTTAAAAACTGTTGTTTTTGGCGGCCGGTATGTTAAGTCAAACGTTGATTACGTATACCTAGCTATACACACACTGCATAGGTAGGTATCCATGTATCTATGATGCGTTGGCCAGCCGACGCCCGGTGCGTTTAGTTGCAATAAATTGTCATAGCGTGTGGACCTGTTTTTAATTTCTAATATCACCTTCACGCCAAATTAAACCTTAACACCCAGAACAGACGGTCTTCGTTTTGTAATAAAAAGACGTTTTTAGACCGGACTAACTTTGATACCGTAACAAGTCTAGATATTGTAGTCTTGGTCTAAGCTCAGACTAACGTACGTTTTTGTAATAAGACGGTAAGTGTTTTATAGATTATAATCGTAGAATGTCTACCTATTCGGTAGTATAGGTATATTCTAAATAGTGTCGGACTAATAGGTTAGTCGTCGTTGAAGTGGACTGGACTTGTGGATACCTAAGTATAGAAATGGTGCTGTGGCGGCGCCACCTACCGTATACGCCGCACATCGACACGAAGCAAATACCTTCTGAAACGTGTCAACAGATGGCGCCACAAACGCATACCAACGACGTCGCCATACTACGACGTTGAAATAGTATGGGAAGCCTGCATCGCGGTAGCGAAGTTTCACCGTCTCCTTCGCTATATATAGCAACTCCAACTAACATCCGTTGGACCTCGGTCCCCGAGCTATACCACCCAGCTCGGAGGAAGATCTTCCCTTTGCCCTTCCTCAATGTGGCATTCCATCCTACCACCAGGCTTCCCTATAGTGGTGACCCCGACGTGATGTACCAATGGGATCCCTATAGTGGTGACCCCTACGGAGCACAGAAGCACCTTCAACATCATCGCAGCAGCGCCCATCCATCACCTCCTCATCCACCATCACCTTCGCCAGCAGTCACAGCAAGCCAGCAACCGAGCCACAAGGTTCCATCGCAGCATCTTGGACGACGCTTCCTGGACCTCCGGCACACTCGACGGCATCATCCCGACCTGGTTTCCGCAGCCCACGACCGGTGCATCAATGTCGGCCGCATCACTCCGGCGTGGCAGCCCTGCACACCAGCAGCTCGGACCCACCGTCATCATCACCTGTCTCGACTCACCGCAGACAGGAGCAGCACACTGCATCACTGGCAACGCGCCTTCACCCCACTCGTCTCGACTCACCGTAGACTGGGGCATCCTGCAGCAGCACTCTCCACTGGCACTTGCAAGCTCTGACGCACTGACTGCTGAGCACACTCACTGGCATCTCGACCTCCGGTCTCAGGGGGGGAGTGATGTGGCGGCGCCACCTACCGTATACGCCGCACATCGACACGAAGCAAATACCTTCTGAAACGTGTCAACAGATGGCGCCACAAACGCATACCAACGACGTCGCCATACTACGACGTTGAAATAGTATGGGAAGCCTGCATCGCGGTAGCGAAGTTTCACCGTCTCCTTCGCTATATATAGCAACTCCAACTAACATCCGTTGGACCTCGGTCCCCGAGCTATACCACCCAGCTCGGAGGAAGATCTTCCCTTTGCCCTTCCTCAATGTGGCATTCCATCCTACCACCAGGCTTCCCTATAGTGCTAACGCGGTCACGGGCTAATAGTCCTTCTCGTAACAGAAAACAGACGCAAATGTTCTCTGCCGCCGGAGAGCAGTCTGACGGTGCAGGACCGTCGTCGACTGCAGATGGAGGTGCCATATTCGTTGACGTGCGGGCGTCGTCGCCGCCGCTGGCTGGACGCCCAGCGTCCGCCGGCACCAGCGCCTCGGCTCCTCCGACTCCGCCGCTGTTGTGATGTCGGATCAACAGTTGGTATTTCTGTTGCAATTACTCCGATCAGTGCCGCCTGTACAAGGCGCACCACCGCCACCGATGACTGTAAGTGCAAATCTTTCTAATTGTTCGGTGAGATACGACGGTACAGGTGACGTTATTGCATTCATAGACTCTGTGCAAGTTTATACAGACTGTTTGGGTGTTAAGGGACATTGCGTTAAGGGGACTCCCCATGCTACTCATTGACTTTGCTGCTACCTGGTGGTAGGGTGTTAAGCATTCTGTTAAAAGATGGGACGAGGCGCTAACCTTGTTGCGTCAGACATTCGGACCACGTGTGCCGCCGCCTCGGATCTACAGGGAGATTTTCAGTCGAGAGCAGGGTGATGAACGAACAGATGTTTTTATTTGTAGAATAAGAGCACTGATAGCGCAGTTACCACCCAACACACCAGCTGGGAATCCAGTACAGCTGGATATGGCTTATAGCTTACTCCATAGAAGGATAAGAGAGAGGGTGGCTAGAAGCTCTTTCACATCGTTTAGCGAGCTGTTACAGCTTACACGAGCAGTCGAAGATGTGCTTGAGGAAGGCCGTGCTGGCGTGCAAGCGAGAAGATTTTCCACGGCACCTTTCACCCCGCCGATTGTTGGGGGTCATTTTTCGCCGACACCTACGCCAACAGCTAGTGGCTCTACGAGAGTTGATGGTGTGAAGACATCGCCCAGTAATAAAATAATGAGACCTAGATGCTTGTTCTACAAGGTGTTTGGTCACACGACAGACGATTGTAAAAAAATGATAAACAGACGTAAAAAAGAAAAAGCTAAAGAAAGCATTAAAATTGAGCCAGCACCAACAGAACTACGTCTGTCCCTGTCATGCTTTGGATGCGGCGCGCCTGGGTTGATTAGATCAAACTGTGCCGCGTGCAAAGAAAGACGTTCTATGCCGCTCGCAACTACTACGTCAAGTTTTCAATCAGTGCCCACCCGCGAAAGTGTATTCGATCCGCGAGTGCGTCCTATATTTGATATCGAAGTGGTCGGTATAGTAGGGACCGCATTATTGGATACCGGTGCGAAACAATCTGTGGCTAGTGTCAGTTTAACAAATCATTTGCATGCTAATGGACAGCATTTTTCAAATGTAACCACTGAGTTGAAATTCGCGGACACAGCGTGTGCAAACGGTAGAAACAGCCTCGGTTATAGTAAAGGTGCAGGGAGTGGCAATACAAACGCTTTTCATGGTTTTACTTGGTGCAACGGAATCCTTGCTTGGAATGAACTTTATTAAGGATGCGGGCATGGTACTCGATTTTAATAAAAATCAATATCGGTTAAGTTCTACAGGTTATTTTCCGCTTTGCTATGAACGGGACCAACACACCGTAGTTAGTTCGGCGATGGGTCTCCGCGAGTGCGAGGGTGTCCTTTTGTCCAAGTCGGAGAAGGAGAAACTCTTCACACTCATAAAGCATAACTCGGATATCTTTGGTATAGGGGGAGGGCCGACCCCATTTGCTGTACACAGGATTGATACAGGGGATGCTGCGCACATTTCTACACCTCCTTATCATGTTACGCCTGCTAAGAAGGAAATCATACGACGTGAAATTGATCACATGTTGGACCTAGGGATAATAGAGGAAGCAGAGTGGACGTCGCATGTGGTGTTGGTTCCAAAGAAGAATGGAGAAACCCGTTTTTGCGTGTTAAGTGCGGAAGTTAAACGCCGTGACACGTACCGACAAATATCCACTACCTGTAATCGACGACCTATTAGCTTCAGCTAAGAGTAACTGTATTATGTCGACTATTGACTTGAAATCTGGGTACTGGCATGTAGAGGTAACTCCAGAAGACAGACACAAGACCGCATTTATTTCACCCTTCGGAACATTCCAATTTCGACGCATGCCGTTCGGATTAAAGAATTCACCGTCGACGTTCCAGAGACTAATGGATCGGTTCCGTGCTGGATTCAATAATGGTCGCTCTGAAAATAAAGCAGGCTCTGAAAACAAAGCAGGCTCTGAAAACGAAGCAGGCTCAGGCTCTAAGGATCCGGTGATCGTAGCATATTTAGATGATATCCTCGTCATTTCTGACGACCTAGAGTCACATCTTAATGACCTACAGCGTGTGTTTGACCGTCTGCGTAAGTTCAATCTCAAAGCGAACAGAGATAAGTGTGTTTTCGTTAGAGAAAAGGTCAGTTATTTGGGGCATGTGTTAACGGCCCAAGGTATTGAGGCGGATCCCAGGAAGGTACAAGCTGTGATGGAGATGAAGCATCCTACGAATTTAAAAGGGTTGAGGACCTTTTTACAAACCTGTGCTTGGTTTCGCAAATTCATCCCACGTTTCTCGGAAGTTGCACAACCTCTGACCGACTTGACAAAGAAGAATCGACCCTGGAAGTGGGAAGCCAGGGAAAGAGACGCTTTTGAAGAGCTCAAAAAGAGACTCAGTACTAGTCCAGTACTGCGACAACCAGACTTTGAGCAGCCTTTTAATCTGCGTACTGATGCTAGTGCTTATGCACTTGGTGCCGTACTCATGCAAGGTCCCGATCCGAAGTCTGAGCAACCTATAGAATACGCTAGCAGGTTGTTGTCAGCAGCAGAGAGGAATTGCTCCACGACGGAGCGGGAGGCGCTAGCTGTGGTGTGGGCCCTCAAGAAGTTTCGTGGATACCTCGAAGGAGCCGAAGTTCATGTGGCAACCGACCACCAGCCGTTGAAGTGGCTACTCTCCTTGAAGACCCCAAGTGGCCGCCTTGCCCGGTGGGCCCTGAAAATTCGAGCTTACAATCTAAATGTTGAATATACTCCTGGAAAAGGGAATGTGATGGCGGATACCCTTAGCCGTCCAGTAGCTGACGTTGCAGTGGACGAAGGCCCCGCCTGTAATATATGTCCAGTTTCAGTTGACTTACCTCATCGTACGCCCGGAGATTTGCGGACAGCGCAGTTAGAAGATCCTGAAATAAAGAAAATACTCACCGACTTCAAAGATAATAATGCTGCAGCGCGATGGACTAATCGTCGTTATTATATGTCACGTGGAGTTGTTTTGCTTCGATCCGGATAGTGAATCCGAAGAGCCTTAGCTTGTTGTACCAGAATCAATGCGTCCAGAAGTTATGAAAGAACTTCATAATGTACCTACGGCTGGTCATCTGGGCTTGAAGCGCACTCTTAAAAGAATTAAGGAAAGGTTTTACTTCCCAAATATGCTGCAGTATGTCTTCAAGTACCTCAAGACAGGTGATCTTTGTCAGAAGTTCAAACCAACCAATTTGAAACCAGCAGGACTACTACAAACCCCTATTCCACAACAGAGGTTTGAGGTTCTAGCCATGGACCTGTTTGGCCCCCTGCCCGTAAGGGCGAAAAATGGATATTTCTAGTCGAAGATGTGGCGAGCCGGTAGGTCGAGTTGTTTCACCTTGGAGAAGCGAACGCTGAGAACTGCGCGAAACTCCTCATTGAAGAGATCTTCATGCGGTATGGCTTTCCGCGAAGAATTCTCTCGGACAATGGCACACAGTTCGTATCAGCAGTGATGCAGAAAGCCATGCACGTTTTAGGGGTTTGCATTAAACACCGCACGAAACCAAGGCACAGGACAATCAGCTGCTTTTCTTACCTTTGCACGTGAGTTCCGATCACCTATAGATGTCGTTCTATGAGCGGTTGTAGATCAGGAGAATTATGTTCCTCAGATAACGCCTTACCTTCTAGATTTTACACAACGCCTGCAGGAAGTCAAATAGCGAGTCGAACACCAGCAGGACGTCCGTAAAGAGACTTCTGATAACAGTCGACGACCAGGGCTCACATATCGATATCATAATCGATGCATGATAGTACGAGAGGGGACCGTAAGATACCCTACGTCACTTGATACTAAGATAAGGGCTATGGCACACGTTCAGAAAAGTGATGCTAAGCTTGGATAAATTAGTCAATGGATACCGATTTGGCCGAAGGCGCAAAAAAAGAGGATACTTCTTGTGAAAAAAAACGTGACACTTTACATCATTAACAAATGTTGAAAAAATTTCCACGAGCAGAATTTGAACCTGCACCCTTCTGACATTCCGGGTCAGGTGCTCTTCCAATTGAGCTATCGTGGTTCTAACCAGCCCGCCGAAATTATTCAACACTTTTTACTTTGAAAGCCAAAGGCGCCCATTCAATGTCAACAACTATCGTCACTAACATCCGATCATAATATTTTTACAAATATTAAAGATCAGTTAAGAAGTAAGCAAGCTATTTATAAATGTTCAAATAATTTTTAACGCAAATTTTGTTGCGAACAAATTACAAAAACACAAATGTTGAAAAAATTTCCACGGGCAGGATTTGAACCTGCACCCTTCTGACATTCCGGGTCAGGTGCTCTTCCAATTGAGCTATCGTGGTTCTAACCAGCCCGCCGAAATTATTCAACACTTTTTACTTTAAAAGCCCAATTTATTTTAGCTCAATTTGATTCTAATTGGTCAGCCACTGGTGGCAGTGCCTGAGAATAATTGGTCTGAGACTAATATCCTCTGAGATGGCACGCAGACATAATATGTCTTCTGTCAAAATACCCTAGAGTGGCAGGCAGACATATTATGTCTGCTCTGGTTGGGTCGCTTGGTAACCCTGCTAAATAATAGTGTGTAGTGAGCCGGACTAGAGAGAGTGTGACAAAAGACTCTATGATTAAGTAGGATAGCAATACAATCGACAGTTGTTGACGTTTCTTAGAAAAATTAAACAAGTCGACCCTTTTTATGCTGCCACTGTCGGGCCGCCACTTCATGGTCAAGAGTTTTAGACTCAGTGTGTAAAAAAAAATTATGAATACTTGCAATTTTATAATAGATTATTGTAATTTAACGTGTAATGTTATAAATAAAAGAAATATTTCTTTAAGAAATGGTTTGATTTCTACTTTCTTGGGGTTTTCATCAAAACGGGGAAAAAATGCAGACCTCTTTTTTTAGCTCATCATAAAAAAAAACAAATAGTTTCAATTGTAAATATTATGTATCAATCAGTTAGCTTATTTCATTACGAACACGTAGACACATGATACAATGCATATTCGCTTCCTAACGTCTGGTTATTACTCTTAATGTAACCCGACACCCAAACAGCTGACTACCTGCGGGGGCCCATCGCCACTCGACGCCATATTGGTTTCTAGTGTCTGCCATCTTAGAGGATATATCACGCTTGTCTCGGTTTCAGATGCTACAGAAGCTGCACCAGAACGTGTGGTCACGCTAGCATCTCGAGTATCTTAGCACGCTGCAATCGCGGAATAAATGATATCGTGATGTTGAAAATTTAAACGTAAACGATATTGTTTTCATTAAGCATGAAAATACTCCACCATTGCTTTGGAAGCTAGGTAGGGTGTTAGAATTGTATAAGGGTAAGGACGATGTTGTTCGATCTGTTAAGTTAAGAACTCAATCTGGCGAGCTTGTTAGGCCAGTAGTTAAGTTAGTTAAATTACCGCTTGGAGATGGGGACTAGGTTTCCCAACCTCGTTGCTGGGGCCCCAAGGAATGTTCATGCAAAATCGATGTTTTGCGCCTCTCTAGTGAGAACGCATACGTGACGCGACACTATTAATGTCAAAACCACCGAGCGGGGATGCGCTTCCGCATCCGCCACTTCAACTTGTTGTTGCGAACCGAAAGGAGCTGGCAGCACGCATCGTCGCGGCGTGTGCTGGCCTTAATGTAATATCGGAGGTAACACCATTACATAGTAGACATGGTGTGTTACCTGTAGGTCTAGGACCTTTGTATCGACGCGATACCTGTGAAAGTTAAGTTCACACAAATAACCGCGAGGCGCGGGTGTAACAGCGAAGCGCGTGGCGTAGACGCCATTGTGATACCTAATTATCATTGTACATTTAATTTACTGTATTGTAATAACTCAACTTGTGATCTTAGTGCATAAATACAACTTGGACCGTGAACAGTGTTTTATTAGTGCGGCACTCGTGGCACCCCTCCCTTCAGGAACCCCGAACCCAGAACCCGCGACCGGCCTACGACACGCGGGACGGCAAGGAGAAGTTGCGGCCAGCTGACGCCGTCCGAACCTATCCACCTCCCGCAAGGCTCTCACCGCCAGCCATCAGCGTCTACCCGGCTGTTGAGGGGCAGCCGGACTGGATTCGGCTACGGTGTGAACACCACTTGATGTCGTCTGAAATTCATCAAGATTTTTGTAATATCATTCTGTAGTGCCGCACCAGAATGCAAGCATTGGTTTAAAGACACCCCAGTAGTTGTCTTACAACTGCCATCAAACACTACGCGGATCTTATCCGAATCCCTTTTAAATATACCATGGTGTGGTATCACATAGTGTTCGGCGTCGAACTGAAAGTTTGACACGGACATATGACCACACTTCTCATAGTCCTTCATAAACTCTCTATATTTTTCTGCAAACAATGGATGCCTCCCCATTTTTCGTTCAAGAGCATAAAATATCTGAGTCGCCGTGTCAATAGACCTTTCTAGCTCCGGTCTATTTATCATCAGACGTACCACAAATTTCCCATCAGTTAGCCTCACTGTAGTGGTGTCATATAACCTGTCACATTCCTCATGTCGAGGATCCTTCGGTGTTTCCGTCGGTGGCTCCTCCGACGTCCAGAATCGCTTGACGGCCTCCGTCAGCGTTGTGGTAGAGACTGGCCTCGGTGCCGTAGTCTTGTATCCGTCCACCGATCCCATAATAGCATGCCCAAAGCGCGTTCCGTAGGCTGCTGCACCATCTGTACCAATATCAATTTTAGTACCATCTAAAATATAATTCAATACATCAGCTCCGAGTATTAGGTCTACCCCTTGCGGTAGTGTAAAGTACTTGTCTGCAAGTCTCAATGTGGGTGGTGTCTGCTTCAGAATACCCCTAGCTGGGACCTTCTCCACTGGCAGCTCTGCAGTTAGGTCCTGTATGACTACTGCAGTGGTGCATATTACCGGTACCTGCCTATCCAAAGGCTTAATAACAATCTCAACCTTACAAGCGGGTGACTTCATCATGGTGTTTCCTATTCCGACTATTTCCATTGAGCTTTTCTGTCGGTGTAGTTGTAGTCGGTCCACCAAAAATGCTTTGATGGCAGTCACACCAGCGCCAGTGTCCAATAGGGCACGAGCCTTCTCGTATTTGCCTTTACTATTCCTAACACCTAATGTCACGGTAGGATTTAGGCAGTTTCTAAATAATAAGCGTTAAGTTGGTAGAAGGCCTTGCCGGAAAATTTTCAGTTTACGGATCTACCTAAATCGGGCACCGCTAATTAAATCGGACCTTATATGGAAGTCACTAATTGCTTTTATATTTATTTATTTATTTATTTTTGGCACGGTAACAAAATACAAATCAAAACATAAATTTTTGTTTACATGCAATGATAAATCAAAATTTGCATTTCAGTAACAACCGAGCACAACATTCAATTTAGATATATTAAAATAAAAAAAAAAAAAAAGAAATACATATATCAATATATAAGCTTCATTCTCAATTTACAGTCTTATTTCATAGTAAGAAGCAAGCCAACACTTTCCGAACATTTAATACTATTTATGAATGAATTTAATTTTTGATGAAATATATCAAGGTCCTTACATAAAACGTTAAATTTTCGACACATCCGTATCAATGGGCTATGATGTGATACATTGTTTCTAGCTAAAGGTACATGAAAAAGTAGTTGTCTGCGGTTGGATTTGGGTGAGAATCTCAATGAAACATGGCACAAGACATCAGAATCAAGTTTAGAATTAAGTAATTTATGCAAAGTTGAAAGGTCACAAAGTTGCCGTCGCATGAGAAGGGAATCCAGCTTAAACTTTCCGAGTCTATCATCGTACGCTGTCAGCAATTTACCCAGGCCGAGCTTATAACTGAGACCACGGACAAACCGTTTCTGTACAGACTCAATCCTGTTTATGTGATTATCATAACAGGGTGACCATATGGTGCAACAATATTCAAGAACGCTTCTCACAAGGGAAGTATACAGAATAATTAAGCTTTCCTTTTTTCTAAATGGCTTAGTGACTCGATAAACAAAACCTAAGGTTCTCCTAGCTCTTAAAATGATCGAATCGTAGTGGGCTCTAAAAGAAAGTTTGGAGTCAAATAAAACGCCCAGGTCACGCACTATGTTCACATGTTGCAATGGGATATTTAGGATTTTGTACGGAAATAATGTTACCTTTCTTTTCTTAGTAAATTGAATTACTTGACATTTTTCAATATTTAAGGACATAGAATAGTAGAATTTAAATGTTTCCGTATTTTTCTATCCGCTAGTTTGTTTTTGGGTATGTGCTTATTATATATTTTTTTTCATTTATACAGACTTGGTATAATGAGTAAATAATTATGTTTTTATAAATAAGTTAGTGACTTTTAAAATTATTTTATAAGAGAAAAGACACGGAAACCAAATTAATTAATTTAAAAACTGCAAAATCTTCTTCTTCAAGTCTAGTTAACTTTATAAGCTGTTTTGTAATATACCTACCCACAACTTCTTTTTATTTTATATTACAGATCACAGTGGTCATGTACTCTTACACTTCTACGATGACTGCGCCCCGGTGCCGCCCGTGCTACAAGACGCTTCTACACTATGATCGTCCTATGTGTTGTA
The DNA here is from genome assembly GCA_963082485.1 of Eudonia mercurella. Lineage (NCBI taxonomy): Eukaryota > Metazoa > Arthropoda > Insecta > Lepidoptera > Crambidae > Eudonia > Eudonia mercurella. The sequence goes on along the minus strand of OY720023.1, from coordinate 15,861,130 downwards.
ATCGAATGACGAGTCATTGTACAACTGCCTTATTGAGTTTTGCGACGCCTCCGTGCCCGCCCCCGTGCCCGTCAAAATATAATATTAATGTGTGTTGTTACCATTTTATTTTAACATTTGTTTCGAATAAGTCATGTATAGTCCCGCCACGTTGATTTTGTCTATTTTTCATACATATTTTTCAATTCAGTCGACCTTAGTATTTCCTCTTAATATCGAATATTTGGAACGTGACTTTGTCGAGCAAAATCCTGCCAAATGTCCTAAATACTAGTTTAAATGTAATGTAATTCGATTACATTAAAATAATTCTTGATGCACATTTCAGAAATGCCTAGCTAACAAGTGGTCACTAAAATTATTGTGTAAATATTGTCAGTAATATATATGTAAAATGTGTTAAGTCATTTCTTTTATTTATACCAGTTTACAAAAACAACATAACGTGATCAATCCTAATGGGTCAGTGGGAAAGTCTAAATTTTTAAGAAATAGGATAAATAGATCTAAAGGTGTCTGCCCATTAAACCATATCATACCATGACCGTGCTAGGAACGTATCGGGCACGGAAAGGATCACGACACGGACTACTATGCCGAATAAAACGTATCAACAGAGTATCATATGCGTGCATAATGGGTTTAATGACAACCGTCAAAAAATTGTTGGCGAGAATATTTTGCCGGTGCGGATGCGCTCCGTACATGGCACGCAACAGTGTTGGTCGGTGACTGAACTGTTTATTGGGCATACTTCTCAATACAAATATTTTTTTTTACCTGACGAGTTCAAAATATACACAGCGTTGACGAGAATGGGAACCCACGCGTGCACAGCACATTGGATTAGCAGGCCAACACTCCTTAACCTCTCGGTCCTAGCAGTAGTCCGAGCTCTGTCTTTCAAGGCATTTAACGTCACCGAAAAAAACAAAGATATTCACTAACTCGAGTTAAAAACTAAACTAAACTAAAACCTAACTGAAATACACCTCAGTATTGGGGAACTAAACATTTTAATTTATTTGGCTTTAGCAAAAAAATGTTTGTTTTAATTTACTATTAAGTACCTAATATTCATGTGGCAACACTTTGACTGTGTTTTTAATTTAAAAATGGCATTAGTAAGGGAAATATAACTAAAAATTAAGTAAATTTAGCGACCTTTGATGTGCACTATTCATTACGGCGGACTTTGAAAATGACATGTTTCATTTTGGCGGGTTTTCATCCGAACAAATTTTTTGGCATGGATGGTTTTATTCAAAATGACCACCATTAAATAGGAATGAAATATATTGCCAGAGCTGAAGCGCACCATAGCCGCACTGAAGTTCGAGCTCAACGAGCGGGATCAGGATGCCCTGCTGGCAGATCTCGACATCGGCTACTTTGCTGAAGAGAAGAGGGAGAACGTGAGGCACACCTTGACTGTGCTGGCCGCCCAACTGGGCGTGGCGCTGGACGAGCGCGAGGTGGTGTTCGCGGAGCGCATGGGTGCGCCTCCCATGGATGGAGGGCGCGCGCGCCGCATCGTGGTGCGCCTGACGCGCCACCACCTGCGCGACGAGTTACTGCGCGCCGCTCACGTTCGCCGCACCGTTAAGTCTTCACAGGGGGGCCGTGTGTACGTCAACGAGCGCCTCACTCGGTCGAATCGTGCGCTGTTCAACCAGGTCCGCGCGGGGTGCCGCCGGCTGAATTGGCAATTCTCCTGAACGAAGCAGGGTCGTATCTTCGCTCGCCATAGTGATGGCAAGCCTGTCGTTCGGTTTCGCTCTGAGGAGGATTTAGACTGCCTTCACACTAGCGTTTGTCCAGCGTAGGCGTTCGATGAACGTATGCGCAGTGCAGACGCTGCGACAACGCGACGCACGCGTCGCGTTGTCGCAACGTTTCCTCTGCAGTTAATTGAACGCTGCGCTAGCGCGGCGCATGCGCCGCGTTACTGCGGTGTCATGTACAATCCTGTTCGCACGTATTAATTTAAATGAATATGGGCTTTTAAAAGGATAACAAAACGCTTAATGTGATTATGGTATTTATTAAAATAAATCATTAATAAGCCAGGGTTATAAAGTGCCCTTTACATAGTTTAGTACAAGGTGCATAATTTAAGCATGGGCATAGTTCAAAATTCAAAAAAATTCAAAATTCAAAATCATTTATTCAGTTTAGGCTACAAATAGCTCTTATGAACGTCATTATGCCATCGGTTCGTAAGTCTACTCTGGGCGGGAGAACTTGTACTGAGAAGAACCGGCAAGAAACTCAGCAAGTGTCCAGCTCTTTTCTCCCTTACAGCGTCAAAAATATTGGAAAATGCCCTATCATAAAAGGACACTTTCCATCACAAACAAACACACAAAAAAAGGACAATCACAACACCCAAAAATAATACAAAAAAAATAAAATAATAATAATAAGTTTGCAAAAATTACATCAGGTAACTACCAATTTCAATTTTCGCAATGTCATACAGTACTAATAGAAGTCAAAAATTATCTAAGAAAACAAAGTTAAAGTATACGAGTATAATAATAATAAAAATAAGATAAGTAAGCCTCCACAGGAGGCACCCGTTCACGAGTATGACATATGAATCAGCCATCGCTTCACTCAACCATATCTTAGGGAATATAACGACCCGACGCACATGCCACCACCGCAGAGACAATAAAGAGAGCATGCCACACTCAAGCTACTCTAAATAAGAATTTAATAAATTGTTTAACGCAACATAAATATTGTTTGTAAACTGTAGGACACTGCTGATAAAGGCTATCATATCGTATAGTACATAGGAAATCCATTTACTATTTTAAATATGGTAGATGACAAAAGTTCTTAACTTGGAGCTCCGTTCGGTCTGACTGCCAGCAGAGAAGTGTCCACTACATTTTTGGAGAGAGTTTGCTGATTGCCTCAGACGGCATTTTCAGCTTCACCGGGCTTTTTTGGGGGCGGCAAGGAACGTAAAGGGTCCCTCCAGCCGTGTGAAACGAATCACCTTCGGAGGTTTTCTAAAGGGAACGGCATATATTTTCTTTTTAAAGGCAAAGCCATCAATAGTGTTTCCTCACTCACTCCTCACTCCTCCTTACTCACAGTTTAATAAAGGATATAAATATGTTTTAGTCGTAATTGATACTTTATCGAAATATGTGTGGGTTAATCCTTTGAAGTCAAAAAATAAAAGTTGTGTTACAAATGCAATGCAAAATATATTAAACACTTCATCTCGAAAGCCCAAAAATTTTCAAACAGATTTAGGCTAAGAATTTTACAATGAAAATTTTAAACAATTGACGATAAAATATAACATAAATCATTACTCCACTTACTCTGTAAAAAAAAGCTGCAATTGTTGAAAGAGTAATAAGAACTCTAAAAAGTCATCTTTACAAATTATTTAGCATCTGCGGTAAATATCAATGGATACAAAAAAATTTGGAAGACGTTGTACTATGCTACAATAATACTATTCACCGTGTAACAAAACTTAGGCCTATTGATGTTAGCAAAGAAAACCAGTTGATTGTTAGGTCTAACATTATTAAATCACAAATTACCAGAAAACATCAAAAATTTAAGTTCCATCTTGGGGATCAAGTCCGGATAAGTAAATACAAAGGAGATTTCTGCAAAGGTTATACTCCAAACTGGTCAACAGAAATATTTTATGTTATAAAAGTCAATCATACAAACCCAGTTACTTATCACTTGGAAGATGTGGCGGCCCGAGTCGCCACATAATTTATTATCATCACGTATCGGTTAAAGAGTTTGTAAGCACATTCCTAAACGCGTGCAGATCCGATAAAGATATGTCACGGCATCCTCCCTCCAACATCTACATAGTAGTACTGTATAAATAGTCGTGTAAGGTTTAGATAATAAGTTAGTTAGTAACAATGTAGTCACTGCAAATATACAACATCACATAAGAGACGCAGTCGTTATTTACCATCGCCATGGAACCTACCATCATCACAACCTCGCATACATACATCCCTCGACGGAACACTGGTGACCCCGCTCAAGCAACAAGCAACCTTCCAATGGAGTACCCGAAAAAAAAAAAAACACGTGAGTCATTTGTAATATCTACACATCAACCATGGCAGTAACATTCTGTTCAGCGACGGACGCAACAAGATTATCAAAATTAAATCACTATGCCGAGCTACAGCGAGCTGCGACTGCGTCATTTAACATCATTCTATGGCTCCCACAACTTTGGCTTCCTTTCCGGCACATCGTATTTAGAACGTTTTATCGACAAAGGCAAAAGAAATAAGGTACCGAGAAAAACAATACGATATAGAATATACTAACGATTTCATAACTGCACACATTACGTCATAAATTGTGCAGCGCAGCGAACGCGCAAGAATTTCCGACGCAGCACTTTTCGCCGTTTACTCTACGCTTGCGCAAGGTCAAGTTCACTGCAGAAAGAACACAATATATCACTTATTCATCACGATAATGAAAAATGAAACAAAGGAAAATAAGCATAATATGTATACAACGAGTATTCACCCGTTTAACCGCCTCACTTTTACCGACTGACAAAGTGGTTTGAGGTATGTTATTTATAATTACGGGAAGAGATATTTAGAAGCATTATTTTACCAGTCGATGGTTTTATGAGATATTATTACACTTCATAAGACGCTTATATGCTACTAGCTACCTCCAGGCAAATTGATTTCTCCGGTTATCTGGTAAAGAGCCAAGGAATACGCCAGTTCGAGGATAATTATGAAGCTATAATGAAGTTGTACTCAAAATGAAGATATTCAACAAGTTTAAAATGCTTTGATTGTGCAATAAAAATACAGCACAAAAATGAACCATGTTAGGGTAACTAAAGTAATAATAAGATGTTAGTCAATTTTAATAATATTTTTTAGCTATGCACTTATTTCCCTATATTAAGCATGTATACTGAATGCAACATATCTTATCTCTATGTACTTAATGTTTAATCCTAGTCAATTCTAATTTTTATGTTTTGTTATTATATATTTTATTAAGTCTAAATAGTTCAATTTATTATTAACATGTAATGCGTAATTTAAAGTTCATTGCAAGAATATGCTTATTTTAAAGCTGTACTTGTTTATGCCACTTAATTTGTGTGTTTATTTATATTCTTGGTATAACGTGATATAAAAATAATATTATGACGTTGAGAGGAATTATAAAAAATATTCGTGTACGTAAATGTAAAACGACCGATGGTTTTTTAAAAGGTATACTATAATAAGTATTTTGTTCAAATACAAGGAAACAGCTCTCTTAGCAGCATTCAGCAAGCCAGCCTGCCTCAAGGTTCCATCGCAGCAACGTATCGCTTCCTGGATCCTCGGCATCACTCGACGGTCAAAATAAGTACCGTCGCACTCCACACGTCTCGACTCACAGCAGACATGGTAGCACACGCTCGTCTCGAGTCACGTAGACTGGAGAACGCTCGTTTTGTCAATGAAGACTTGAGCACGCTCATCACGACTTAACGTGGATTAGAGCACCACTGGCATCTCCAAGCTGAAGATCTGATGGTTTTTTTTTATTCCCTTTTTCAAGAGGGGGAGTACTGTGGCGGCCCGAGTCGCCACATAATTTATTATCATCACGTATCGGTTAAAGAGTTTGTAAGCACATTCCTAAACGCGTGCAGATCCGATAAAGATATGTCACGGCATCCTCCCTCCAACATCTACATAGTAGTACTGTATAAATAGTCGTGTAAGGTTTAGATAATAAGTTAGTTAGTAACAATGTAGTCACTGCAAATATACAACATCACATAAGAGACGCAGTCGTTATTTACCATCGCCATGGAACCTACCATCATCACAACCTCGCATACATACATCCCTCGACGGAACAGAAGACAAACATAAACAGAGAATTTTAGGACCTTTTATACGAGCATGAATTACAGAGAACCAAATTTCCAGATATTTATCTTATCGAAAAGGTTTTAAAAAGAAAAGGAAACAAACTCTTTGTCAAATGGTTAGGTCTCAGTGATGGTTCTTTGCAGCTGCAAAAAAAGTGTTTTCTAATATAAAAGGAATACGCTTCCCACGCTGCATTCCTGTTCCGAAAACTGGTGGGTTGTTACCCCTCATACCAATATTTGCTGGTTTATCAGCTCTTGGTTCACTCGCTGGAGGTGCTGCAGGTATAACAAAGGCTGTTAACGATTACAAGGTTGCTCAAAAAAATCTTCAAGAATCTGAACGTCATAACAAGATGATGGAAGCCGTTGCACTTGGGAAAGGATTGTATTTGAAGTCTCACAAAAAAGGAGCGGGCTTGTACTTACAACCTCCAAAAAACTAATTAAACGGCTACCCAAACGAGCACTTACTAATCTAGATATATTAAAGCACTCAGTTCATATTCCATATTTTCGTGGCGTTTTTATGCAAGATACGTTACCATCAAAACCAAGAAAAATTGAATGTGCTATTCTAAATTTAGATAGTTCCAGAAATCCGGGAACTCACTGGGTAGCCTATGTCAAGCAAAATGAATACTGTGAATATTTTAACAGTTTTGGTAACTTAAAACTTCCGTTAGAATTAATAAAGTATTTGAAAGATATACACATAAATTATAATTACATACAGTATCAAACTTTTGGCACTACGAACTGCGGTCATCTTTGTTTATTATTTTTAATTAAGTATTGGAAAAATCATTTATATAAAGGTTAAAATTAAAATAACTTGACAGTATAATTATGTCTTTCACTGTATCCATAACTGGGCAGGGAGCCTCCCTCGTAACAAACTACTCACCTACTTTAGAATTATGTGGAGAATATGAGTGTGGACTTCTGTACTTTTCTACATTTAATTCTATTCCTAATATAGACGAAAGAAATAATAAGTTTTACTATGGTAATAATGAGGTCATTGAAATTCCAGAAGGATCATATGAACTTCAAGACATTTGTGATTTTTTAAAAGGCAATGTCAAGAATACTGCATTAAAATTGAGTTGTAATAATAATACACTCAAAACCAAAATATTCTGTTCAGAAGATGTTCACTTTGAGAAAAGTAATTCCATCGGTAAAATTTTAGGTTTTGCTAGGGAAACAATAAAGGCTAATATAAGTTGCGAATCTCGGTATCCAGTCAGCATTTTATCTACAACCATCGTGCGCATCGAATGTGACGTAGTTGGAGGATCATTCGTGAATGGAAAAGCAAGCCATATAATTTACGAATTTGTACCTAACGTGCCACCAGGCTATCGAGTTATTGAGATACCCAAAAACATAATATATTTTCCAGTCAACCAAAATTCAATCAGTGCGATTAATATTAGATTACTAGACGGTCATAATAAGCAAATCAATTTACGAGGTGAAGAAGTACAACTATACTTGCACTTTAGAAAAAAATGATAAATTTCAATAAAAACCCTACCCCATCAGGTGTTCAAGTCACCGCTTTTATTAAAAAAGAAACTTACTAAAAATAATAAAGATTTCCTAAAGCTAGTAGGCTTGTTAAAATGAATATATTAAATATATCTCAGCCGACATCATACGATAACAGTATCGAGAGTTTTGAATATCATTCGTATAAGCCTTATGTAACAAGTTTCAACAATAATGATGAAATAAGAATACCAATCAATCAGCAAGATTTGTATGTGTTGCCGTCACGCAGCACTTTGTATATTGAAGGTAAAGCTGATGTATATAACAGTACCACTAAAGAAAAGGTAACAAGTATGCATTTTGTAAACAATCCAATGTTATTTCTATTTCAAGATATTCGATATGAGTTAAATGGAATAGAAATAGATAAAATAAAAAATGCAGGTATCACGACGACAATGAAGTCTTATTTGTCGTTGAATGAAAATGAATCCAAAAGTGCAAAAGTTTGGGGTTGGTCTCCTGCAGGAATAACCAATGTTACAAGCGGAGTTTTTTCTGTCTCAATACCATTAAATAAAATATTGGGATTTGCAGAAGATTATGAAAAAGTTTTAATAAACTGTAAACATGAGTTAGTACTGTTGAGAAGCAACACAAATGTCAATGCATTAAAATTGAGCAAAGAACAAATTGTGGAAAATATAGCTATAGATAAATTCGTTTGGCGTGTTCCGCATATTAAAGTGTCAGATCGAGAGAGAATTAATTTATTAAAACATTTAGAAAAAGATCGGGCCATCACACTGGCCTTTCGTAATTGGGATTTGTATGAATATCCGTTACTACCCATAACACGTAAGCATACTTGGTCTATTAAAACTTCATCGCAAACAGAGAAACCTCGATTTGTTATTATTGCCTTACAAACAAACCGAAAACATAATGCTGAAATGTCAATGGCGGAGTTCGACCATTGCAATGTTCGTGACGTAAGAGTGTTTTTAAATTCATCATATTACCCCTACGAAGGACTTAACATCAATTTCTCTGACAACAAGTTTCTATTAATATACGAACAGTACGCAAGGTTTCAACAGTATTATCACAGACGTCGATCGGAACCGTTGTTGAGTTTAAAAGATTTTAAAGATATTGCTCCTTTATTCGTTATTGACTGTTCTCGCCAACAAGAAATGCTAAAGGGATCAATCGATGTAAGAGTAGAAATCGAAACAGATCAAGAGATACCTGATCAGACCGCCGCATATTGTCTTATACTGAACGATTGCATATTTGAATACCAACCACTGAGTAGCATTGTGGAAAAGCTATCATGAATAACGAAACTATTATAGTGGATATGCAAGGATTTAAGGATTTCAAAAATAATTTTATTGTAAAAGAGTTATCAATAGCAACTAAAAACCATACGCAGACGTTCTTAATTAAGCCACCATATGCTTTTAAAAATCTAACAGATGAAGAAAAGAAGCAAGTCCGTTGGTTAGAAAGGAATCGCGGGCTTAAATGGAGCGAGGGATTCATTGATTACCGCGAATTTAGACAAATAATAGTTCCTTATTTAAGCAGTAAGAAGGTATTAGTAAAGGGATTGGAAAAGAGAATGTGGGTTCGCGAGCTATGTCAAGATTGCGAAATAATGGAGTTAGAAGAAACATGTTGTCCTAACTTTTTAAAATTATATAGTGATTACCATGTAGATGTAAATAAATTTAATTGTGAATATCATAAAAAAATGTGTGCTTTAAAAAATGTTCTGTGTCTAAAAAAGTGGTACACTTTAAATGTTACTTGATTTATTAATGTAATACAGTATTTTCCTCAATAAAATGTGTCTTAGTATTTTTTTGTTTTATTTACTAAAGGAAAAAGGGTTGAATGAAACGATCTTAGTATTCAATTCAATTATATTTATTTGAAAATTTCTTAAAAACTATAACTATATCCACAAACTTTTTTTGATATATGGCTAATGATAGCCTCTGTTTGATCCATTATGGGGTCAATATGCTCCGTTACCACATACTGCGCACATAATAATGGATCAGTATGATTTTTTTCCAAGTCTAACACTTCAATCTTTATTAAACGACGACCTTGAATCAGCGTACTTTTCATCACGTAAGAATGATGTTGCTTCAGATAACTTCTTTTTTGAGGTCTCTTCTTTGTGATATTTCTCATCACCTTGTTATACAGCGGGGAATCGCATCGCAATTCATCTGCTCTCCAATTCGGATACTCCTCTGTAAATCCCTCGAGCATATCTTGAGCGTTCTGTTCAAAAGTCGGAGATGTCGATTGCACGACCTCCTTGTTGATGCTGAACGACAACGAGTTCTCTTGAGTATTCTAAAAAATTAAATAAAATAAAATAATTAATTACATACATATAACCAAAACTATTATCCTCGAAGGGTTAGTCAGAGACTAGGCAATAAGGACGGCAAAAGCAGTCCTCTACCATAGTCCACTTTTCACCAAATAGCGATACAATTACAGTAAGAATAAAATTATTTTATAATCGTATAAAATTATCTAAACTACTTACCATGTTGATATTATCTAGCTGGACTACTGTCGCCTTCACTTTGATAATTGAAATTGAAACTAATTTGAAACCCATTTATATTAATGTAGGTATATGATGATGACACAGCAACACGTGTATGTAGGTACAATGTAGGTTGCTTACTCGAAAATTATAAGATTTTGTAACAACATGTAATTTGCAATTTAGCAAAATAAAAAAACATTATTGATATTAATAAAGAATGATTAACTTAGCAATAACGTGACCTGATTTGTATTAATAGGTTTCATATTACCTTATAATCAGAAGAGTTGTATTACACAACCTACTCTGAAACTGACTTGTTCAAACTTGTTTGCGTTAGAATTTTGTTACTTATTTACCGTCAATGTTTTATTATACAAAGGTACCTATATACTAAATGAAATAAAAATGCAAGTTAGTTTGTTACTTTTTTATTTTATTAGGTATATTAAAACAGCTGGGTAGGTACAATAAATTTACATTACATTTCATAATATTAGATACATTTCCTATTCAAACAATGAATCTGAGCAAAAGCAACTACTTAAGTATATTGAAAAACGGGTTACAATACTTTATAACAGGTTCATATTATTTTTAATTCAAACAATGAATCTTAGTAATGATAATAAATAATAATACATTTTTTTATTTCTCAAGCCCTAAGTATAATAAGATTTTATATAATAAGAGCCTTTTTGGCGTTATAGTCAAGTATCTAACCACTACTAGTTATATTTAACGGATTTACGTTTAAGCAAAAGTATTTAATCAAGTATTGCAATATTATAAATAAATATGTAGGTTTTATTAGTAGCAATGAAGTATTTACAAAATTGAAGCAATGTTGGAAACCTCTGGTTTTTTAATATTCAGCAAAATATATAGTTTATCGATTAGTGTGAAAAGTTGCAGCGTAAGTAAAGTATAACATTCATATTTTAACATTTGCTGTGTAAAAAAGGTCAGCAACCTTTCGATAAAGCGCTGTCAGCGATTGTCCGGATGTGCAACATTAGGACTGTTTTCACTAAGCAAGAAATTTATTAATACATTCCATCTCATGATCGGTCTTTACGAGAGTTGCTTAACCACCACAATCGCTGATCGAGCTCCTCACACTCTAAAATTATTTTCGATGTACTAAACTAGACAAATGTCTCGGTAACTTTAAAGTTAGCCGCTCGGATATCGAGAGACGCGGGTTCGATTACCGTGAGGCAGTCTATTTTTATAACTTCTGAGTTTATGTATATGAATACATAAGATGACTTATTCCTACAATAAATAAATCTAACCATATTTAATGGGTACGTATTAAAATAGACATTTGCATTAATAAGTTAAACCATGAAAAGGTACTGTTATGGAAATCCTATCTGATGACTTGTTGCTAAACGTGGCTTCAGCATGACATAATTGTTACCTGTTGCTCTGTCTATCCCACTTGTGGGAATATGGCGTGATGTTTGTGTTATTATGAAAATTTATGTTTAATGCGTTTGTCAATTAAACAGTATAAACTTAGCTTTATCTTTTTAATTTTGTTTATATTAAAGGTGTTTACAATTCTTCCTCTGCTACCTTAAGATGCTTGAAACTACTTAACTAAACTACTTAACCTAATCCAATGTCTGACACTTACGTGCACTCCCGTGTACTCACGGGCAGAAGCGGCGAGCGACCCTCCCTGGGTCAGATCCGACCGCCTGTGCGATGTGGTGGCAATGTCACTAACCCTAAGCGACCCCCTTGGAGCTCCAAACCCTGAACGACCACGCACTCACGCACTCGGTCCGCACTCACGCACTCACACGCGCCTACACGGTTACCAGTAGGCGAATTGTTATTCCGCACGCATAAAAGTACAGTTCCTTGATACTTGTTTGTCACGTTTAACGCGGCACTCCCAAAGGGCACGTGAACAACCGCGAAACGACCGATTTCACCAGTTATATTTTACAAAACAAGGGCGCGTTCCAAACGCGTGGTTTCCGTGTGTCTAACACGAAGGAAGCCGAGACACTAAGATGGCGGCCATCTGCTCGCGTGCGCGCAGACCGGGTGGCGCCGTACACTCTTTTCATAAGGCGTCAACAGACGGCCAGCGCCATCTGTGATGCCGTATCAAAACTACATTGTATTTGGAACATTCCCCCGTCCCGGGCTGAAGGCTCAGACCGTTAGCTCATTCAACCGGGAGACGAGAGAGTGTTGCCATGGCTCGTCTCAGAATCGAACCACCGACCAACACCTCCGCGACGCGTGGAGTCCCATCGGGACCCATTAATAACTTTAAGATGCGGCCCCGGCGCCAAACCAAGGAAGGCAAGTTGGCCTCCTTCAATAATACTAAATCCCCTTCCCGAGGGGGCTCAGTCCTGTCTGTCCACTTCACCCTTTGCTGCAGCAAATGCAAGTATTCAACGGACCAGCGGTACCAGAAATTCTGGCCCATCTGCTGCAGCATTTGATAACGCGACAACCGGGTGGTACGTTCTTCCCTCCAAGGGTATTCCGGCAGAGCAGTGAGCGGCTGCCCGATCAAAAAATGTCCAGGAGTCAAGACCTCCAGATCGTTTGGATCAGGGGACAGGGGACAGAGAGGACGAGAGTTGAGGACCGCTTCCACCTTACAAAGCACAGTGGCAAGCTCTTAAAGGTTAAAACCGTTTCTCCAATGACGCGGCGGAGGTGGGTCTTTGCGGACTTAACAGCCGCCTCAAAGATTCCTCCCCAGTGTGGGCAATTTGGTGGACTGAACCGCCAAGTTACCCCCTTCCGGGCGAGCGTCTGACTTAAACTATCTACGTTATTTTCTAAAAATTTGTGGACATCATTTAGATAGTTAGCGGTACCCCTATAGTTTGTGCCATTGTCGGAACGGATAAGTGAGGGCAGACCCCTACGCGACACGAAGCGATCCAACGCGGCGACGAAAGCCTCCGTAGACAACGCGGAGACCACCTCCAGGTGGACGGCCTTCGTGGCCAAGCACACAAATACGCACAAGTATGCCTTTACGACCCGTGCGTTGCGAAGAGTGGTCGTCTTCACAGAGAACGGTCCGGCAAAGTCCGTGGCTACCCCCGAAAATGGACGAGACTGGGTGACTCGGTCCGATGGCAGATCCCCCATCTGCGGCTGCATGAGTGAAGCCCGAAGCCGGTAACACGGCAGACACCGGAACAGCACTCCTCGAACGGCTCTTCGAGCCGACAAAATCCAAAATTCCCTCTGCAGGATGGCCAGTAACGCGCCGCACCCCGCATGCGCATTACGAATGTGGCGATCGGACACCAGGAGCTTAACCAGCGGTCCATCCTTCGGCAGGAGTAGGGGGTGTCGAGTCCCGTAAGGCAGGTCGGCTTTCCGTAATCGGCCTCCAACACGCAAAAGCCCCTCCGGATCTGTAAAAGGATTTAACCGAGCGACAGCTCCCTTCAGCTTGGCGCGACCCTCACGCAGCACCCGCAGCTCAGCCTTGAAGCGCTCCGCCTGCAGTACCCGGACCCAGTGCAGTAGCGAGCTCTGACGCTCCTCTGCACTTACAACTGGGGACAAAAGTCTATCTCGCGGATGTCGGCAGTTGTGGATGAACCGTTTCATCCAGCTGGTCACCGCCAGCAATTTGTCCAGACTGCTGTATCGTTCAGGCAGCCAGTCGGGGTCCATATCTGTCTCCACGGCCAGGGTATGCACACGCATGCCAGGTAGAATCTGGACCGTCCTGTCCAGCCGCTGGACAGGCCAAGAGGTCTCGGGCGACTTCAGCCACCCTGGTCCCCACCAGAGATGATGAGCTGCCAACTCTGGAGCAGTGCAGCCCCGGGAAGCACAGTCCGCTGGATTTATGTCGCCTGGGACGTATCTCCAAGTGATTAGAACTCCGATCTCCTGTATTTGGGAAACCCGGTTCCCTACAAAGATTTCCAAATTATGTGGCGACGCGCGCAACCATGCCAGCGCGACCTGACTATCTGACCACGCAAAGACATCCCGGATGTTTACGGTGGCGGCTAACTCCCGACGAACACGACGATTTAACATATGTTATTCATAGTACTAACTTATTCGGGGATCCAGTCCTGGGAAACCAGGAGCCCCATCCAGCTTAAGTTGTGCTGTAATTCTATATTGTTAAAAACCTTTGCATTCAATAGACGAAATCCTTGAAAATGTGTTAAGTAGATCGAAGTCGTTGTATACAGAAATTTAACTATTACAAACTGGATTCTGATCAAAATACACAAGTGTTTTCCTAAGGGTCGAGGTACTACTTTGACAAACGTTATTCATAGTTTTTTTTTTTTTATTGTATGATGGGCTTGCTCTTGGCCTCATTCTAATCCCTGGGGCTAAGAAAAGGCCGACGATGGAACGAGCTTGCCCAGAAACAGCCTATTCACTCGGTCTTTAAAAACTTTAGGTTTATATGCACTCGGGAATACAGACGCCGGCAGGGAATTCCACTCTTTGGCTGTACGCATTATAAATGTGGAAGCAAAACGCTTGGTGCGCAAAAGTGGAATGTCAACCAGGTAAGGGTGGTAGCCAGTCGTACGTCTGGATTCCCGATGGTAGAATGGGGAAGGTGGAATGAGCTCATGCAGCTCAACAGCACACTCTCCGAAGTATAGCCTGTAAAAGACCGACAAGCAGGCAACTGTGCGGCGGTGAGCGAGACTGTGAAGCTTGGTTTTTACTAGCTTATCGTCACCTATAATTTTCCTGGCTCTGCGTTCCACCGAATCAAGCGCGGCGAGCTGGTACTTTGCTGAACCGTCCCAAAGGTGACAGCAATACTCCATGCACGATCGGACTTGCGCTTTATATAAGGTTAGAAGCTGTCCCGGCGTGAAGTATCGCTTAACCCTATTTAGGACACCCAGTATTTTGGCCGCTGTTTTAGCTTTAATTTCGATGGTGTCACCGAAGTTCAGAGTGGAAGTCAACTTCATGCCAAGGAGATTTAGGTTGTCGGTAATCGGTACAGTCATACCTCGGAAAGCAGGAGTTAGGTCAAAAGGACTCCTTTTGGCGGTGAACAGACATGCCTGCGTTTTGGTGGCGTTAAAACTGACCAAATTGTTGTCACCCCATTGGGAGACAAGACTTAAAGTCAAGTTTGTCCGTTCTACCATGGCTTCTCTCAAGGAACACAATTCTTCCATGCTGACTCTTCCGCTGGACAAATATCTTTCTGTGACCGTGCTGTCGTCTGCATAACCAATGATTCCGGGCATGAGCAGATCATTAATGTGCAGCAAAAAGAGGGTCGCAGAAAGGACGGATCCCTGAGGAACCCCGGCATCGATAGCCATGAGGTCAGAAGAGCAGCCATCAATGACCACTCTAATTGACCGTTCACTCAGGAAGTCTAATATCCAGGCACAAAAGTCAGCAGAGATGCCATACGCTGGAAGTTTCTTAAGCAGGCTAGCGTGCCAGACCCGGTCAAAGGCCTTTGAGATGTCTAGCGAAACAGCAAGCGCTTCGCCATGCTTCTCGATTGCCTCGCCTCAGCTATGTGTGACGTAAACTAGAAGGTCCCCCGTGAAACGGCCTCTACGAAAGCCATATTGACAGTCACTAAGGAGGTCATGGGATTCTAGGTACGACAGCAGCTTGTTATTTAGTACCCTTTCCATAACTTTGCAGAGTATGGAGGTGATGGCGATTGGTCTGTAGTTAGCAGGGTCGGCACGATCACCCTTCTTGGGCACAGGTTGCACATTCGCAAACTTCCAGGACTTAGGGACCGTTCTAATTTTAAGAGAGAAGCGGTACAGACGCGTTAAAACAGGAGCCAATTCGGGCGCACAGAGTTTAAGCACTCTAGCTGGAATTCCGTCCGGGCCGCTGGCTTTATTCACGTCAAGATTTCGCAAAGATTTTCGTACCTCTCTGGTGTGAATGGTGATACTTGGCATGGAAGCACCACAATGAGGTATCGTAGGTGGATTTGCGTGTTTTGTTGCAAGACGTGAATTGCCCGCGAACAGAGATGCAAATAAATTAGCTTTCTCCGTGGCAGAGTGGGCCAACGATCCATCAGGTCGCAGCATAGGAGGCAAATTGGGGCGGCAGAAGTTTGACTCGACCGACTTGGACAGGGACCAGAACTGCTTGCTACCAGCTGGGTAGGATGCTAATCTGGCTCCTATGCGGCTTACATGGTCGTATCGCGCCTTACGAATCATTCGTTTGCATAACTTAGCAGCAGAATTGAAGGCCTTCTTCTTCAAGCGAACCCTCCGAGCCCGTACTTTGCGGTCACGAGCACGCACCCAGGCTTGGTAAGCGGATTCTTTACGCGCTTCTGCGCGAGCACAGTCCGCATTAAACCAAGATCGGGCATTGTGACCGTGGGGGATGTCGGAAAACGGAATAAAGTATTCCATTCCCTGACGAATCACTTCCCCGATCGCATCTGCGGAACTAGAGGGATCGCTTGAAGAAAAACACACTTGGCGCCAAGGGTATGATGCAAAGAAATGTCGCATTTCGTCCCAATCAGCTGACTCATATCACCAAACACGCCTCGTGCCTCTGGGGCTGTTGTCAGGAGGCGAGCAGACTGACACGGATTTCACCACACAATGATCAGACGTTCCCAGCGGGGCTGAGACCGATACTGAGTGTTTATTAGGGTTCGTCGTCAGCAAAAGATCTAGACAGTTCGGCGTGTGGCCATCAACATCAGGTACTCGCGTTGCTACATTCACCATCTTTGTAAGATCCAGCGATAATGCAAACTTGCGCGTTTCTCGTCCAGCATGGTCAGTTTTCTTAAACGGGTACAGCCTTGCACTATGGTGAGCATTAAAATCCCCAAGAAAAATGAGCTCCGCTGCAGGGTACCTTTGATGGGCCAGATCTACTGTCTCAGTTAGATACTCCATGAGCCTAGTCGTCTCCTGGTCGCTGTTGCGTGAACGGTAAACACCGACGTAGACACATTTATCCACTCCGGTATCGGTCAAAATCCACATTGCGGAAAACCCAGGTTTTTCAAAGCCACGGGGACGCTTACAGCATACATCATCGCGTACGTACACACAAACGCCGGCGTGCTTCCTGAACTTGTGTTCAAGGGAGTAACCCGGGTAGTTAAGGTACGACACGTCTGACGGTGCTGGTATCTGCGTCTCCGTTAAAAAGAATAAGTGTGGCTTTTCGGTTTCGAGATGGTAGTGGACCTGTTCGAGATTGGAGTGCAGACCACGAATATTAGTGAAGTGCACTTTGGTTGGGAGGAAGTGCAGCCGTTGTTTAAACCTTTTTCTTTTATTTGAGCTTTTCATGAATGAGTGAATTTGGAGATATAGATAACGGTTGAGGCACCGCTCAGTGAACCAACTGGTGTACCCTGGCTGTACCGACTCGAGGAAAAACTCGATCTGGAGACTGCGGGGACGCCCGAACCCCCCCAAGAATGTCCACCGGGTCCTCCCTTCCAGTCGCCAACTGGCACGGTGGCGCATTTTGGGATTTTTCGCAAGTTGGCGGGGCAGCCTTTTGCACGTGGCTAGCGCACTACTTGGGCCCCCTACTAACTGCGGTCGGCCAACGGCAAGACCGTGCTTCGGATCCCGCTACCCTCCAGGTCGAGCTACCAAGTACGGAATCTACAAGGACCCAGCACCGTTCGTTTCCAAACAGTGCAGCTAACCGTTCTCTATATCTAATGGCTAGTACTAACTTATTCGGGGATCCAGTCCTGGGAGACCAGGAGCCCCATCCAGTTTAAGTTGTGCTGTAATTCCATGTTGTTAAAAACCTTTGCATCCAATAGACGAAGACCTTGAAAATGTGTAAAGTAGATCGGAGTCATCGTATACATAATGAAGTTTGATTGAAAAACACAAGTGTTTTCCTATGAGTCAAGGTTCAAATTTAACATATGTTATTCATAGTACTAACTTATTCGGGGATCCAGTCCTGGGAGACCAGGAGCCCCATCCAGCTTAAGTTGTGCTGTAATTCTATATTGTTAAAAACCTTTGCATTCAATAGACGAAATCCTTGAAAATGTGTTAAGTAGATCGAAGTCGTTATATACAGAAATTAAACTATGAATTCGATTAAAATACACAAGCGTTTTCTTATGAGGCAAGAATAAAATTTACAACTAGGCGATATACCTTGGAGCGTGGTGGAATATAAAACCGTATATGTTTGATATTAAAGTTTAATAATGTGGCCTCAATGATGAATCGAAACTATATTACACAAGGGCATTATAAACAATACACAATAAATGGGCAAAGCTGTATTGATAATATATTGCTATTTTATAATGTGTAGGCGCTTGCGCCTTCACAACAACTTATTCAGTACTGAGAGGTCACATTCGCATTAAGTTGTACTGTAATTCCATATTGCCAAAAACTCTTGCATCTTATGAACGAAATCCTTGAAAATGTGTAAAGTAAATCGCAGTCGTAGTCATTTTAGTAATCTTAATGGTATGATTACATATATACTGAAATAACGATTGAGCATTCTAGAACACTTTTCAACGACATTCATTGATCTCACTGACGTTCGATCAATGAAGTGAATCGCGCGATTATTGGACATTCTACTTCGCTTTTTCGAGTTAGCGAACGATTAAGTATTCTAGAACACGATTGGGCATTCTAGAACACTTTTCAACGACATTGATCGAACGTCAGTGAGATCAATGAAGTGAATCGCGCGATTATTGGACATACTACTTTGCTTTTTCGAGTGAGCGAACGATTAAGTATTCTAAAACACGATTGGGCATTCTAGAACACTTTTCAACGACATTGATCGAACGTCAGTGAGATCAATGAAGTGAATCGCACGATTATTGGACATTCTACTTCGCTTTTTCGAGTGAGCGAACGATTAAGTATTCTAGAACACGATTGGGAATTCTAGAACACTTTTCAACGACATTGATCGAACGTCAGTGAGATCAATGAAGTGAATCGCACGATTATTGGACATCCTACTTCGCTTTTTCGAGTGAGCGAACGAAGTGAGCGAACGATTAAGAAAAAGTGAAGTAGAATGCCCAATAATACCCTACTCTGGGCAAAGGCTTCCATTATGGAAGTCAAGTCATCGCTACAATTGATGGGCTTTATCATCACGCTTGCCAGTTGCCAAGTGCGGGTTGGTGATCACAAACCCGAACTACCTATGCATTGAAAAATCCGAAATACATTTTACCGGACCTGGGAATAGAACTTGGGACCTTCGGATATCGGACTGAGCGCTCTGCCACTCGGCCACCGAGGCTATGTAGGTATTTAATTGACACATTAAGAAGTTACTACCTAGTATCTTTCATTTTAAAAATTGAAAATCCAATGTAGGTATCTACGACCAAGCAATGACCGATCGATGACAGATAAACAGCCTAAAGCTTACGTAGTAACTATTAAGTAATCTGTGCTAAAGCGTTGTGATAAGACGTATTAACTATGCGTTATTGCGTTATAATAATTCCAAGTACCTATGTTATGTTGTTGTTATAAGCGTTATTTTATTATTCAGCCTTACCTAATAAATCTAATAACATAACTCTAAATTAAGTAAACAAATGTCTCGCATTAAAGGCTAAGTTAATAGGTACCTAAAAATCTGCTTAAAATAGGTGTAGGTACTTACATGGTGTTAAAGAGCATTCCAGTTTATGTCATCCGCATACAGTAAAGGTGACTGATAAGCTTTCCATCACACTTAACAATTACTATCTCACCACTGTCACGATAGCAAAATAGCATCTCTAAGAGCTGTTGGTTCTTATACCTCGGCATTTTTACGCACGCGCAACGCGACAGCTCAAGATGCACATGTAGACTGCGGAAAAAATTCGTGCAGCCGTGTGAAGCTCGTGCGTGTGATTAGGCAAAGAGAATTTAACACTACGTTTAAGAGACGGGTCTTTCATAGAGAGAAAACAAATTGTCACTTGATTGTCACTCTGTATGAACGCATACTAAAACTGAATACCAACTACAAAGCTGAAATTATTACGTACATGACGTACAGGGTTCCCAACATAATAACATAAATAGTGATGTATTAGTCATTGGATTTTTTATCGATAGCTATATTTAAAAAAAAGGGATTCCATTTATCATTTTTCAATCTTTAGTTAGGGTCTATTTAATGCCTTACTTACGCCAACGTTAATTCTCAGTTTAAACAAAAGTTATGTGACAGTTATCATTCAAAAAGTTAAACCAAGTTTAAACTGAGTTTCACGTTGGCGCAAATGAGGCTAAGAGCAAACTCCATTATTAAAATCAAAATCTAATTTAATCAAAATTAAAAAAAAATCAAAATTCAAAATCATCATTCCGTAAAATAAATATAGTTTCAACATTAGCCGCTGAAGCTTATACAGTAAAATGCCATATGATATGACAATATGAAAATAGCTAAAATAAACTGTTCTAGCAGTTTCAACGTCTGTTAATTGTCTTATTTTTATGATGGCATAAGCAGCAGAACTGAGTTTGCTGGCCAATTTCTATATATGAAGATTCCATTGAAGTTTTGAGTCTTCTTCTTCTTCTTCTTCTTACATCTAGCAAAAATAATAATAATTAGTAGTACTGCATTTACAGTTTATATGTACATATTTGCTGTTCGGGTAGCATAGCATGTAAATTATTAATAAAATATAAAATTATCGATTGTCGATTAAAAAATGTCAAGCACTATTATCAGTTTATTTTCTCAATTTCAAACTTAAATTTAATAGAAAACTTTTAAACCACGTAATCTTTATTGTAATGGCATAACAAAATGTGAATGTATGTTTACCTTTCCTCATTTAATGGAAATTAGGCCATGAATATTCGCTTTTGACCTTCTGACCGGTCGGCTCGTAAACCACATATTTCACAGATTTTATAATGCATATCAACAGATCACATCACACGTGATGACGAAAACGTACTATTAGCGCGAAATTTCGCGAGTAATTCACGAAATACACAAATTTAACCAATAAAACTTGACCAAAAATCGAGCTTTGTTTACAAACGACAATAAGAATAAATTAATATGACGGTGGCGGCTGGCTGTCAGTCAGAGTGAATGAGAGTCAAATAGGTGAAAGCAAGACAGCGATAGCCACCATTATTTCTAGTACGCCTTTCATACATTACTTTGCATCAGTTTTTTACTAGGCAGTTGCCACAGATTAGGTAATAGTTACTTCGTAACAGATAAATCACTCCCTACAAAAATTCGTATACCTACGTCGTTAATAGCCTACTTCATTTCGTCGCGACGCGTCGGCGACCGCTGCGTGCTAAATTATGCCTAATAGGCTCGACTACAGAGTTGTTATCGATTGGCAGCCGCGCGTCCTTGCTGCCATCGTAGTAATGATAGGGCTGTTGCTACGATAAAAATATTGTTCACACACAATAACTTGTACCTAAATTAATCTGTGTCTAAATGGATTGTTTAAGCTTTGTAATGTAAATTAAAATGATAAATTGAAAAGCTCAATTGTTTATGATCAGTATGAAAACATGGAACTTGGATTATAATGTTACCTATGATATTAAATGAATTACCTACTTAAAGTTATAAATCTTCATCATCATCAGTCCATAATATCCCACTGCTGGAATATAGATTTTCCTTCGTATGAAAGTGTTATGATATGAAAGAGAACTGAGTGGGTATAGAGATGGATTATATTCCTTATTTTTTGTAAATAAGGAATATAATCCATAACTCGAGTATATACACCCATAACTCGAGTATAAAATAGGTATCCACATTCATCATACAAACATTTGCCCCTAACGGGATTCGAACCCACGACCGCTGACGTGGCAGGCAGAGTCACTAACCACCACAACAAACGTGTTGTCACAACTTTAATGCAGACATAGTCACAGGTCATTTATATTTGTCTGACGTGTCGTGTCGCGACGCGTCAGAACGGAATCGATTTCATACATACATTGTTTCATACATTTTTAAATTTATATTTTTATGTTGTGACTCAAAATCTGCCTTTAATGTTGAAAGTAAGTAATTAAAACCAACCTATTTTATTCTATAAATTCATCCAAATAAGTAGGTATCTATAATGTATATACTTAAAAGAGTTTCATTAGGTAGGTACTTACCTTTCTTCATCAACAGGCAAACTAAATAATGACAGGTTTTAATTCCTTTTATTAGATTTACAATCATCAACTTCACAAAAATTTCCAGGCGCAGGCGGCATTGGTTTATATTATTAAAACGAGATTTTAAATCACCTAATTACTATTTACAATAATCTAAACCACACAAATGTCAATCAACATTTATATTAAACTTATTCACTATTTACAATACTTATTTAATAATAACTACAGAATACCTACAAATGATCGATGTTTTATGAATGACGTAACGTGCACAGCGAACGAGCGTACGACAACGAGCGCTTGCGACAGTCCACTGGCTTTTAGACCGCCGGCGGTCAGCCGCTCGGTAGGGTATCTAACGCGCGCAAGTACATGGAGTGACGTAGGCCTGCAGTTGCGCCAGACTGTGATTAGGGTTGGAATGCACGAGAAGTAATAAAACTATTGATCATACAAAATGTCAACATGTCAAAACTTTTGTCTTTTGTTGATAACAAACTCTTTCACAATTGCAAACATACGAATAGGCGAATTTAAATAATTAAGCTATCGTCAAAACTTGCATATTATGCGATTTTACAATATGAAATTTTGACGACCTCCGTGGTCAAGTGGTTAGCACTCCGGTTCTGGCGTCGCCATCTTTAAAGTCCTGGGTTAAATTCCCTGTGTCAATATTAGAAAAAAATGTTTTAAAATTGATTTCGGGTCTGGCTCTTTTACAAGTATGTTTATCCGTTATCTAGTTTAACCATTAAAACAAGTTTCTAAAGGAGCTTAACTTGTGCTAGCTAAACCTGGCGTGAGAGTGAAAAAAAAAGGTATTTATAAAAAATAATTAAAATGAATAATTTATCTTATTTGTTATTAATTTGATAAACCAAAAACTTGGAATGTCAAGCACTTGTATTGACTACAGGTTTATGGCATTTTTTTGGTTTTTTATCGTCACTAAAATATCAAAAATGTTTGCTCGTTAAAGTTAAAAAGGAAGAAAGTAATGACTGGTGAGACCAGTTATTTTTGGTGAACATCACGTGATTTCAAAATTATTTATAAATCATGAAAAATTTGGTCTTATTTGGATATTACATTACATACTCAAGCAATTAATACATTTTCGCGTCACCGTTCCTTTGAAATAAAACACATTTATGAATTAGAAACAACGTTTATCGTGTACCACGAATGCTTATAATATCTTTTTAACTTTAAGATATTGAAACTTTGTATAAAGTTGACTACCTCATGTAGAAATTGAACCCACACTACGGCTAAATTCGATGAAGAATGTTTGTAAACAAATTATTGACATTTCTTTGTGCAAATATCTAGTAACACTCGGATTTTTACTTTGTCTTGAGAGAGATTCGCATCATAACAGCTAACAATGGTGTCTTTCTTTCTAAAAACAAGATACGAGTGACACTAGATACTTGCAAAAGAAATGTCAATAATTTGTTTACAAACATTCTTCATCGAATTTGGCCATAGTATTGGCTAGACCTGCCTGTAGAAATTCTTCAACGCTTTTGATTTCTGTTTTTATAGCAACAGTGTCTCTAAGTCTCTTTGAATTTACATCCTAAGAGATCTAAATGAAATAATTAATATCGTTAATCGTTATAATTCATATCGAAAAAGCGCCGCTCATAGTAAGCGGCAGCCCTAAAGCGGCTAAAGCGATTGGTACATTGCTACAGTATTGTTACTCGGCCCTATCTTTGAAATAAATGCCTACAGCCGCGCGGTACGTAAACACGCGCTAGGGCTGCATGTTGATTCCTGTTTCATGTTGTTCTCGACTTCACGATTTGACAGAGGTAGGGATGTTTTTGCGGGGCCAGTACGAATCGATAACATCGATTATACTTCGTTTAGGCTTTAAACAAGAAACTATATTAATCAGAGGTTTGGCATTGATACATATATCAATAAAATAGTTAATTCAGTATTAGTCGTTGCTTAAATGTGGACTACAGCATAGTATTCTGTAAAACTAAAAAACGCCGAGGGCGCCTCACCAATCAATGTGGTAGTTAAATGAACTAACCACAATTGAGTTTTTGACATTACCGTGTCAAAAACTCGTATTTTTATGTTAAATAAAAAGTAGCTATGTAGCTTGAATTTAAAAACGCTGCGAGCGCCCCAACTATCGAGGTGAAATGAAAACGATACAGATTTGACAGTACCGTGTCAAAATCTTGAACTTGACTTATTATTTGAGAGGAAAACCTCTCAAATAATAAGTAGCTATAGAGCTATCTTTTTCACGGTCTATTGACAAAAGAGGTAGGTATTCTCATATAGGATTTTTTAATGTTATTTTGGCTTATGCATTTTTAAAGTGTTACAAAAGTAACTTTGCTTTAAGTCGGACTGCGAATAATTACTACTTAGAATATAGTTATACATGTACATAAATAATGTAGATAATTTTAAGATATAGATAAGTTTAAGATGATTGCACTCAGCAGATACTCCTTCTTGTATTGTCGTTTTATGTTGCCTAGCAACTTGCTTGTTATTTTTCGCAGAAATGTCAATATACTTTTACACACATTAAACATTAATTTCTTAAAGTGGTAGCAGATTATAGTTTTCTATTTGAAAACTTGAAAATAGCGATGGTTGCCGCGTTGGCAAAGGTCATGTTGGGAGTTTTGACTGATTATAAAACTTAGAATACCAACTAAATTCTAATAGCGCATAAAATGCTGGGATTCATGGACAACATGCACAGCAAAAAAAACCAGACCATTCGTGACGCCGACAGAGACAGCCGAAGATGAAGCAAAATTTTAAAGAGATTTCCAAAAATGTAAGAGTTTTAATAGTGCCATCTTAGAATAATAACGCCTAGAAGCCGAGTACGCGCACGGCGATTGAGGCAAGTTAAACCAAGCCATATGTGGCTTGGTTGGCCGAACGGCTCGCTAGTATCCAAGGTCACGTCGTGTCGTAAGCAGCTCCGCAATTTTTGTTTATAATGACGATTTGTGCCATCAAAGGATGCTTTCACAAGTCAGAATCTAGCAAAAAGGATGCTAAGATTACATTTTACCTGTAAGAACAGCTAATCAATGTCTATTTTTTCGTAAAACACGATATTAATGTTTGTAAATTTGTAATATGTCATTCCATGTATGTTTTGCTAGATGTAGGAAAACTTTTACCCCATTTTATGTTCCGAGTTTTTTTTATTTAGAGTTGTTTTTATCCAAGTCTAGAGTCCAAGAAAGACAATTTATCACGATTGCTGTTATCAAAGCGCCAGTTATTTAGAAAATAGTTACAAGGATTTTAAACTGACATGCTGAAAAAATGTATGTATGTTAACAGTAATTTTTTCTGATAAGACTGATTTTTGTGCAATAAAGTAAATGAATAAATATTGGCATTCTTATTTGTCACCAAACATTGTTACATTTACATAATATTACATGTACATGTTTTCGTGTTATATGTAAGTATCTTTAAATAAGTAGCTAATGATATGAAAATTTTGGTAGTCGTAGCTTCACCGCCATCTAACTAAAGGCTCGAAATAATATTCAATGCATAATGAGATAAAATTATGCTTCCAAATAGTTTAAGAGAGAAGTCTTTCTGAGGGATTGAGGCGTGACTATTTATGTATGTTTGTACCTTACATTTTTTACTTTTTTACATAATAATCACAAATTTAAATGAAAAAATTAATGTATATGTCGGAGACGTGGCGCTAGCATCGCTTAGAAACGACAAGTATAGTCTATACTTAGTGTGGTCTGCGCAGCCTATGCTCTATGGTACGCGAAACGTCAACGTAAGTTGGCGCGACAACGGACTGGGGACATTGAAAGAGTAGAGTTATATATAGGGTAAAGAGTGCCCTCTTGCGACCAATCATGCCAACCTGTTTGACAGCGCCATCTATTGTTTGTTGCCCAAACTAAGGCTTTAGGTATTTATTACCTACTGTACTGTTAATACAATTAATTTTATAGTATGTATTGTTATGTTGTCTTTATTCACTTAAGTAATAAGACAACATAACAGTTTTGAAAAAGCTTAGAAAAAGGTTCTCCTAAAGGGAAATATCAAAAGAAAGTCACAAGTTTTAATCATTTTTTATTTTTATTATGTTTATGCCGATTATAATAATGCCCTTTATAAATCTTTCCATTAGGAATATTAAAGGTATTGACATTAAGGCTATCAAATAACTTATCTAATAACAATGTTATTTCAATTAGTGCCCGACATTCTTCAGGTAGATCTCCCCGTGCAGTAAGGTGTTCAGTAGCCACAGCTACGCTGTGGCTAAAGATTTGGGTTGCTGTCTTGACTCTCATTTTATTTATTTTCTCAGGGTTTATGTGTTCTTCAGTGAGTTTGTTCAGAAGTCGAAGCTCTCCATAAGTTTTATCAGCGGCATACAGCTTTTGGTAGTGCTCCCATTTCACTACTTTCTCTACATTATTGACAGAGTATGTCATGTCCTTTGTAATTAAATTGTTGCGGATTCCTTTTATTAGATGTGGTACATCATAAATAGGGATAATATTTTGTCCATTAATTCGAATTACATCGTGTCGCCACTCCTTTCCGCATCTCAAAAATAATGACTTTGTGTCATCCACCAGCTCTGTTATGGCGCCAACATTGGTAGCGCTTTGATCGCATACGGTCGACACTATAACAAGACCTGTATCTTGAACATTTTTAATAACCACTTTTATTAAAGTCTTCAGCTCCAGTTTTTTCAACCCTGAGATGAAGTAATAAGCAACGGGCTGCTTAAAGTTCTGCTTTACTCCTTTAATCATAAATACTAACACATGGTCTGCAAAAGCATTTTGGTTAGAGGCAAAGCCCTCAAAGACATCTTTAGCTGAATTATAAAATAGCTGAGGTGTCAGTAACATTTCGTCAAATATAAGTGTGCACAATCGATGTGTTACATCTGTGTGGCGCACAGTTTTTTTTATTTTATTAAAAATAATCGGGTTAATTCCTTGAGTCAATTTAATTTCACTCAGCAACCTTTTTATTGCTTTAGCCGAAGGCAGAGTGAAATACTTTCGTAAAAGTGCATAGCTTTTGGGGCTCTTTTTGAATAGAGATAAAGAAAGAACTTTCTCATCTGTCGTAAAACGTCTTCCTTTTGGTGCTTTTGAGGCTTGTCGCTGCATTTGGAGGAAAAGTTGAGCTGGTTTCTTCAAACTTTTCAAAACCGTCTGGAATGCTAAATTTTCTGACATTTTTTCTGCACATGCCAGCCTCGTCTGAAATGACTGCCCTTTCTTACGTAATCGTGAGATCTCACTACGTAGATATTTAATTTTTGTGAGCAGGGGCTGCACCGTTCGAGAGACTACTTTTCTGGAATGTGCACCTGGAAAGATGTATTGTTCGGTTAAGGATTATATTGTCACTATGAAATAAACATAAGGACACAGAATTCTTTGAGAATCTGATTTAAAGTTAGCTTAGCCATTTGACCATCGAGGCGTTACACGCAATATGTTGTAATTTTTAATTCAAGCATCAATCACCTTTATTGAGTGAGGTTTTAGTTCTGCTTATCGCAGAATAATTGTGTTCCAATACCACACGACCTCCAATATCAGCTTTTGAAGATGTTCCTAAAATTATAAGCAAAATAATTTCATTAACATTTTATCTTTTACAAAAAAAAATGCAGTTACACAAAACTTGATTTACTTGATAATGTAATATTGACAAACAAAAAATAGTAACATGAACCTAGAAATTGCAATTTAATTATTAAAATAAATTCTCAACCACTGAAGAATTGCTGTAAAACCAATGAGGAGGGCTCTCTTACCACTAACTGTCGGAGCACAACAACGCTTGCTGTTATGGCGACAGACTCAAATAAGATGGGGTAGCTAGCCAGGCGAGCTTAACAGCCCTACCACCAACCAAACCAAGCACACAAAGATGTACCTCCCGCTGGGAATTGAACCCGGGACCTTTGGGGCTAAGACTGGTGGCTTAGCCACTAGACCACAGAGACTGTTTCATATCATTTATTTAACATAACACAACATTACATTAATTTGACTTAAAAAATTCAAGCTAAGTTATTTTTACCTGTGTATACACCTCCAGTATTTGCAGTTACAGAATAAGGTGTCGAAGTAAATGGTTGGCATATAACTTCACCTGAAAATATTAAAAAAACTTTAAGTAACTCCACCAGTTGCTAATTTAAACAAACATCACATCACTAGCACCCAGACATGAGAAAATAAAGAAAAGTTATCTACATTGACCCAGTCAAGAGTCGAACATTAGCCTTCTAGAAGGCGACACTATGAAACTGCAGATCGTCAAAAATATGGTGTAGCTAACTATATTAAATAACTAAATAAATAATAATAAATTTCCCAACTATTACACTAATCATTCAGCCTCAAACAAAGCATTGCCTGAATTGTGGTGAGTGAATAACTGATAAACATACATTAATACTAATAAACATCCATGACTCTGTTACAAATGGTCGTGCTAATCACACAAACATTTTGCCCCTACCAATTCAAACTCGGGACCATGGACCACTCGACCACCAGACTGTCCAATATTACATTATAGTTTGAAAAGTTAAGCTCTACAATTACAGGACAAACGCTTCTGGCACTGCATTTTGATTGACTAAATGCATGTAGCATAGTATGCAGCATGGAGCTAATTCATTTTCTAAATAATATTTAATCACATGATTTACCTGTATTAACTGGTTGAGATGTTATTGTTAGAGAGCTTGCTGAGGTTGAAGCTTCTTGTAAGCTTAATTGACTTTCAAATACACCTGGAAAATAAAAAAATAGAAGTTACTTAATGAAAAATTGTCATAGTACACTTTCTTAATTTTCTGGATGAATGTTATACTTAGAGTTTATTTTAACAACAAAAGCATTCTATTAAGGTTCATCATTTATTTAAGTCATTCTAGGCTCTAGATAAGTCCTTTTTTATTAATAATAAATCTTACCAGGTAAATGAAGTGTTGGAACGGCCAAGGCATTTAGGCGTTTACTTCGGGTTCTGTCTTTATCAACAAAGTGTTTATCACATACAAACTTCTTCTGATAAAATTCCCAGTCAGACTCCGACTCAAGCTTTCCACCAACCTGGGTAACCCAAGTTTTAAAACGATCAGGAAATATTTTAAAACAAGGGAACCGGTGCATTGGTGTTACTGTCAACAAAGAAAAAGCTACATAAGTACATGTACATTGCAAAGTTTTACTTAACTAAATACATCAATCAATTTATGCATTTAAAAGAAATATAGCACAGATAATTGATGGCACCATCACATTATTACAACGTCTGATATGACATAGGGTTGTTATTTTCCCAAAGACCGGTCATCGGATGGGAGATGGAGAACTTAAGTGTGAACATAAGTCAATTTACTTTAAATTTTACCTACAAACAGATGTTATATTATATGCTTTGTAAGGCACGTTAAATAAGCTATTGATCCAGATGGCTATTTGTCTAACTTCAACACCTATTGCAATATTTGCAATACTTTTCAATGTAAGGTTACCTCGCACATAAGCTAGTGATTTTGTTGAGTACTTCTTACATTGAAATTTAATTATCTAAACCAAAATTTTAGAATTAGCTCCCTAGCTGCATCTGTAGATGTTAGTTAGTTCAGAATTGTTTTACTCATTCTTTAGTTTGTTATGTTTGCTGTTTCTAAAGTTAGTGTGAAAGGTTTTTTTTTGGAAATTCGGTACGGGATCCGTATCCCGTCAGAGGACCTTGAGGAACCTTTGAAGGACCTTTATACCATTAGTGGGATAGCTTTGAGTTTACATGGGAAATAGTAGGTACTTGGAATGTAGCAGTGCATACTAACCTCTGGGAACACATCCAAACTCACAACGATTCGGCATTTTGCGGATGTGGCACATACAAATAAAGCGTCTATAGCGCGAACAAACGTCCTATCGTGAATATTTATCACAACAGCACAGAACTGCACTAATAGTCAATATTGTGGAGGAACACAGAGCTCAACTCGACACAAGAACTTTGTTGGTTTCGTGATACACACAGCAAGGCGGAGGAACCAGATGCTCAACTCGACGCACTTATCAACGGTTATCAACAACAGAGTTCACAAAAATGGAGAAATCTACAAACACGCGCGTACTCAAGATGCAGTCACCATTTTCTGTGACTTGTCAAACTCGCTTTTCACTTACTGTCACAAATGTCAATTTTAGTAACGGGCAACAAACGCTAGATGGCGCTACTTTCTTTAGTAAAAGCGGTCTAGTAGGTAACTGTCCCCCCTCTGGGGGACATTTTGAACGGGAGCGGTCGGAGAGTACGCACGCGTAGAACTCACTTCGTTTCTAAAATCCATTTGCATCGGGCGACTGTTTCTAATTAATTTAATTGTGATGTTAAAATAACATTAAAGTGACTGTAAGGAATACGACTGCGCTTTTATTTTGAAGATCCAAGATGAACTGTGTTATTGACGAATCAGAGTTTGCTCGACCGTCCTACCTACAAACCAACCTCGCCGCCGACATATATAACAGTTAATATTATTAATATATGCCGTTAATATAATAAAATAATATGTAATAATTATAGAAGACAATTTTCTTTTTGTGACTATTGACTTTGTGGCTATTTTCACATAAAAAATTGAAGTAATTAAAAAAATCATATGCAACAACAATACAATTTTTAAACTATGAAACAAGATAAGAGTTTAGTAACTTACCCATTTACCCCGAGTTTGGGGAAATTACCATTTTACTTGCAACATTTATCCGTACGGTTGTGTGTGTAATGACAAGCTGCTGATGCACACGACGGAGTATTTTGTGCCTCAATATTTTGACGAACTTTGTTTGACACTATCGTTCTAGGCGTTATTATTCTAAGAGTGCCATAAATGCAATAGATAGCTGAAGTACATGTCAATCAGTCACTAATGCTGTCCGCAGTAATAGCGTCTTAAGTAACAAGAAAGGAATTGTTTAGTAACAACGGCGGCGAGTTCAATAATGGCAAAGTAAAAGCTATAACTACTCTGAAAAGAAGGCATTAAGCAGTGACTAGTAATGCCCTATACTCCACAAGTCCACAGTACAGAAAGGGATAATCGAACAGTCGTTGCAACATGGCACGAAGTCTAATGAATGCTCATGCTAACATCCCAACTGTTGGACAAATGCTTGCCTCAAGAACGACCGGTTTTGGGCTGCTCGCATCCAGCAGCTTCCCGCGACCATTACCAGATCGTCGGTCCACCTTGTTGTTGCCCAAAATGGTGTATATTCTAATTAAAGGTTCCACTTGTATGGATGGAAATTTCCATACGAGTTAAGGCACCATAAAAAGCTGAGATTAAACCATTCAGGAACTTCTAAATTAGTAAGAGCCGCTGTATAAGGCAGATTGCAGCAGATGCTGCAAGAGGAGAGCGGATGTTAAGAAGATGATTGCACTCAGCAAAATTCTTCTTGTATTGTCGTTTAATGATGCTTAGCAGTTTGCCCTTACTGTCAATATACTTTACACACTAAATCGTTTATTTTTTAAAGGTTTTTTGAAGTTGAGAAAACGTAAGTACCTACTCGTAGTTGAGGCACCTGTTATAGCTATCTCTCTATAGTTAGGTCCAACTCTCATTTACGAACAGGGTTGGAACAGATACTGTTAGACGTACTGTTGAGCTGTTGAACGTTACTTACTGTACACACTTACTATATCACAAAAATTAGGACTTTCATTTCTTTATTTAGTACTTACTGCCATAAAGTTTTTTCTTTTTTATGAGTAAGCACTTGACTTTCATCTCACCTGTATAAGGCCGAAGGCGCTCGTCATCCGGAATCTTTATCTCTAAATGTCAGAACATACCAATTTTACTAACATTTAAATAAGATGGTGGTAGCTAGCCAGGCGTAGTAGAAACAAGCCTTTCCACCGACCTCTGGGAATCGAACCCGGAATCTCTGGGTCTGAGACCGGTGGGTGGTCTTAACCGCTAGACCAAAAGGGTGATATGGCAAGTGAAGATTAAATAGCAAAAAGGCAAATGAGTATAACAAATTAATCAAAAATCATTTATAAAGGAAAAATAAGTAGAATTCAATACAATACAGACGAAGAAAACTAAAAAAAAAGTTCTTAAGTCAAAATCAATCTATTTCACTTTAAATCTTAGTAAAACTTAAACTCAAAACGAATTAACGTATAGGAAACACTTTAACTCAACAATTCATGGGCATATTGCATATAGTTCAAAAAATTATTAAAAATCACTTGATGACCTTTGATGACCGACAAAATCTGGGTCATCTCGCACATGAAAATCAACATGGTAATAATAACTCTAAAAACGTTGTACCGAGATAGAGCGTTTTAAAGTTTCAAAAAATCATTACGGTTGAATCTTACGTGATGAAAGCTTCATTATTATGTTGTTATAAAGGTGCATTCTTCTTTTTATTATACAGTTAAAATTAGAGCTTATGGGTAGATTTTTTCTGGTCTAGAATTTTTTTTTGAGAAGCACTTAGAGTTAATACTATATTGCCTTCGCGACTAAATATTGTTTTTTAGTTAAAACCCTATGACATGTTTAAAAGTATGCAGTTTAGCTGTTTATCAGTTTGTCAAAATGAAATAATACGATGTTTCATTATCATATCGCACTACAAATACAATACTGTTGTATCTCAAAATATACTGATATTTGAAAATTTACCGTATTAGATTGCGTTTAATCTCAGATATCAGTATATTTAGAGTTACAACAGTATTTTATTGGAAGAGCGATATATTTATTTCGCAGTCTTGAAACAAACTATCGAATTTGTCGAATTTCAGGTAATCATCATTTTTTTACTTCCAGTTGTTACTTATTTCCAGACATTAAGTAAATTATTATTTTACAATGTTTTTCAGTCTTAAAAAAACATAACAGTCTCAAAAATTACTATCATTGGTTTTGATTTAATCTACGTTAACAATTAGGAATCTATACAATTATTAAAAAACTCAAAATTATTATTATTTAACAGTCTTCTATACTTTTGTACTCAAAATTATAATTAACTTAACCAGTCTTCTATACTTCTATACTCAAAATTATTATTTTTTTTTTATTAAACAGTTTTATTTATGAATTCACTCTAGTGACACAAGGTGAACAATATAAAAATATAAATTGTTGGATTTGCTTAAAACCACATTAAAACTCGTAGTTTATCTGTTAACAATGATAATGTTATTTTAAAGTAAGTACTTTTTTATCAAAAACGGTCATAAAAATATTTTAAAAGAACCAGTCTCAAAAGAAAAGCCCTGCTTTTTAAAACTAATCGTAAATAAACAAAAATAACCGTAAAAATAAGAGTTAGCTACAATAAAAGCATCTTAAGAATACAAAACCTTCGCTCATGCGCAAAATCATGAAAAATCTAACAAAAACAATTCTCAAAAATAAGAAATCACAGTTTTTTTCTTACTTAGGTATTAAAAAGTTATTCTTACTGTCTAACATAATCATAATATTCTTTTCTTTATTCACAGATTGTTATAAAAATAATAATATCTTGTTTCTTCTTTTCCATCTCTTTTCTGTAAGCTTTGTTCATATTTTCAGGCATTTCTGTTCTGTTTAATCAATTCAATTCTTTTATACGGAGATGCATTTCCTACGCATCTTTACTAAAAAGCTACTGAATCATCTTTCCAAAATTTTTATATCACCGATTTTTATGGATTCATTTTCTGTAGTCTTTTTTCACATAAACCCTTAACATCATAGAAATCATCAATGAAAGTTCTTCTACTGTATAGTATGGAGGATTTTTAGCTAAAAATAGGACCACTCTTTACAGCCTTTCTTCTTCTCTCCCTTCTTTATTTTTTTTCTATTATTGAATATACTGCGTCTGCTTCATTTTGAGTATGGCCTCTTTTCTCATCAAGTTCATACGTAGGGTCTGCGACGATATCGTTCAAAGATTGATAAGAATCTGTCACTGAATTATCTTTTTCGGATGAAGGAATGTTGTCTGAATCGCTCTCATTGTAATTTACTGCCATTAGAATTCTATTTATAGTTTTATTTCGGTCCATGTTGTTAGATGACACTAGTAAGAAACAAATAAACAATAATAGCCAACAGGTCATAGGGTTGTATTTCGAAATAAAAGTACTTGAATGGGCAATAGAAAACTGCACTATAGTGATATATCAAACAAATTTAGTGCAATATAGTATTATTTATAAATAAAACATTACCAGCAACAAAAAATGCAATAACTGAACAGGCTAAACAGTAATAACTCAAAATAAAATTTAGTTTGATAAAATGATTGACAAGCAGTACAGTATCAAGTCAAAGTTAATACGCTGTTGATTACCCACCTATAGGGATATTTTCTCGGATCGATGTTTTATTTCAAAATACGACACAAAGTAGTGTACGGTGTCTGTGAACACAGAGCAGCCATTGTATCAACTGAGATGCGACAATACGACACGGGTGCGGGGAGGGGCGTGACGACAGGTAAGAGCGAAATAAACCGCTAACTGCCGGTGAACCAAATGACTTAAAAATACGCCTGTTTTACCAGTTTGTAGAGAAAAAATTGTAGAATTCGAATGTATAAACAACTCAAAATTGAAAAATTTTGAGATAATACAGTGTTAATTTTCATGTGCGATCTGTCAGTGACATTTTATTTCACATCCTGGGTACCATGTACTCCCACATTATCACACACTACACATTTATGTACGATTTTTCTTGATGCCTACCAATAACTAGTGTAGGTCTATTATAAAATTATCAATATGAAACTTGAGTACCTACGTTAAAACATGTGTTACAACCGGCATCATCACTACATAGTATAAAACCATATGTATGCTTAGATCTTTAAAACTACGCATTTGATGCGGTTTTTTTTTTAATAGATAGAGTGATTCAAAATGAAGGTTTATAGGTATGTACAAAACATGCATATAATTGGACCCGGTAGGTGGCGCTGCGCTGCCATAGGGTTCTATAGGATACGGTTGTTTACTCAAGCGGACGAAGTCGTGAGCGGGCCGCTAGTTATGACATAAAAATAATATTTATGTCAATAGCGGCCAGTATTCCCACATGGCTAGGTCCACAGACCTATATTAACCTATTATTATTTTACCTATTTCCCTAGAAGTCTGTATTAAAGGCTATAGCGCATTGTGTAGCATAACCAATTCCCATCTAGTTATTAAGTACTAACTTAGGTTTTAAGTTCTTGTTGTACTAACCACTTATATAGATCGTTGTTGTCTGAGAAATAAAAATATTTAATTTAATTTAATTTACACAGTATGAAATTGGCTCGGCATAGAAATTAACTACTGTTTGATGCCATATTAGCTTAAATACTTTACGTGTGCCCTGAAAAAGAGTACATATTTTAAGTATATAAAGGTTAGTGAGAATACATCTTCATAGGTAGGTATGCTAAGCAGGAAATAAACAGTAATGTTAAACCATTCATTCATTATCAGGAATAAAACAATCTTGTTTTATGGAGGTCATATTACCGATTAGACTAATATTACTTTAAGCTTGAAATAAAACGTTTTTGAAAGTTGATGGTAGGCCTACTGGAGTATTTTCTTCAGTATTACCAATACGAGTCAAAGGTAGGCGCGCTGAGCGTATCCGGAATCACCTTAAAAAAATATTAGTTTACTATCAAAATACATAGTTATATAATTTGTTAGTAATAGGCCAATGCTTGTACCGACTTGACGACGATAGTTCTACTAATTTTGCATGGGATCCATCCGTCGCGTCCTTCAAGTAATATCTTAAGGATATATAAAAAATGTAGCAACCAGTTTTTACTTCAAAATTAACGGCTTTTAAAAGTGAAAAAAATTGGGTTCTCATAAATATTTTTTCTATTTCACTACAAAAATGATATTATTTCATTTATTCAGCTCTGCTGTTGGATTAGAATCAGTGTTATGCCTTAAGTACCATCACAAACGGTATTTCCCAGAGAACTCTGCACTTTTGAGAGATGTCGCCATAGTAAAACTTTATCAACTTACTGAGATGTTGTGACTCAGATATAAATTTCAAATCTGTTGGTTTAGGGGGACGTTTTGCTATTATGGTAACATTATCAATTTTAACAGGATTTTGAACACAATACTTACAAAGCAGAACCACTTCTTTACCAGCATTAGTCAATGCCTCTAAGTGATTCCTTATAACACTGTAATTGAAGATAAAACTGTCATGGGTTGCACCATCATAATGTTCAGCATGTAACGTGTTAAGAATCGCATCAGAAATCAGTAATCTAAAAAATAAAATGAAGAAGTAGAAAGCTTGTTCATAATAAGTATTTTTTTGCACAATTTTAGTTAATTTTACCAATTGGACATTTGCTGCATGGTAGACTTTGCGACAGTAAAACCGCTCTTCGTGTTCTGCTAGTCTCTTCATGACTACTAGAGTGCAATCTATGCAACTAACTACTGCAGAAATCTTAAACTTTTCATAAAACCTGTAATTTAACGTTTATTGCACAGTGATTAAAGCGCCCGGCGAGTGCTGAGGTTAAGCAACTTTCGCAAAGGCCGGTCATCGGATGGGTGACCAAAAATGTCTGGGACTGCATGGTGGTTCATGGCCCGTTCTCCCTATCCGGATGGATAGGGAAAACTCGTACCCCAGCAGAGGGGACATAAAATGAGCTGATGATGATGATGATGATGATGATGATGGTGATGATGATGATGATGATGATGATGATGATGATGATATTATATACTAAATTTTAGGCGAATACATCACATTTAAATAAAACAACTTTTACGCATCTACTTGCGTTTATTTTACACATTGACTTTATATTTTTTTACCCTGACGTTACGAACCCTTTGCAGGGTCATGGTCATAGAGAGACTGATATGCAGATTTGCCAATATTTTTGCTTTTGAAAGTGTTTTATTTTTCTAAAATTCACACTTTTGTCTAATAAGATTCCTGAAAACTTCTAAAGTTTCGGAAAGTTACGGGAATTTTCATTGTACCTAAAAACTGGTCTTTGTCGATACTTGAAGCCAGGAAGAGTACTCCTTCACTACCCTTGTACACTTAGATACTCGATTTTCATGATTTTTTACTAGACTCACTCATAATCAAATAAACTACCAATGCAATAGAAAGATAGAAAATGGGAATGATTTCTCACCTTTATACGAGTTGAAAGCCCTTTACCCCGTCGTTGGATATGAGTAGCCTTTAAAAGAGGCAGCAGTTCAAGCTCTAGTTGGTTAAATAGCTCCTCAGATAACCTGTAGACTCGTACATAGTCGTCATCTCTGGTTTACAGAGATGACGACGATAAAGTCCGAATTTGGTTGGTTTGTTCACGTTTTTAATTGTCTAAAGCATGAGCTTCTTCCAATAAAGACAGTAACAAAACCGATCCAGACATCTTCGAAAGTAATATTGAAATTTTTATTAAAATATGCGTCACTTTATAATTGACTGGTGCAATGACAAAACGTCAATACAGCAACAGCATCGGCGTAAGGACTATTTGGCTACAAATCTTTAATTTTAATTTTAAATACTGTAATTAACGTTTAAACTTAAAGAATAATGTTTAATTCACTATTTTTTTTATGTATATCTCAATGCCAAACCTCTGTTTAATGTAGTTTCTTGGTTAAAAGCAAAACGAAATATAATCAATTTTATTGATTCATACATGTACTAAAAAAACATCCTTGACTCGAAACGTTTTCGCACTCGAATGTGCCATGTCCCCTGAATCCCACTGCTGGGCGTATATTTTCTTTGGCTGGGCTACCCACCTACAACAGTATTTTAATTACATCTGCCTACTTTGAGTTTCTTTCTATCTAGTTTTGTGAATGTTTTTTGTGATTGTAAATATGATCCCCCTTATTCCTAAAAACTATTTAAGCATTATTTCGTTAAATATTGTTTTGTCAACGTCACACAAACGTCATTTTGAATTTAAGAAAAAGAGACAAAACAATGATAATTAACTAAATAAATGAATAGGGGGGTATATTTTTTATTTTAACAAATAAAATACGTTGTGAATGAAATAGGAAGTGTTCTATAAAAAAAAATGTTTTTTGATTCATTTAAAAAATTAAAATCAATCAATCGTTTAATTTAATAATGTTTCCAAAAACTTACAACCCGGAGGTTTTAACACGAGCGTACCTACCGTATGTATCATAAACGAACCGCCTATAACTACCTAGTTTACTCGTGTATCACTTTATTTTATAGTAAGTACCTTTCGGAGTTTCCAGGTAATCTAAAAATGTTACATCTGGGTGCATTATTGACGAATTCATGCAACCAAAAACAGCGCAATATATTCTACTATTGATCCTCGCCATAACTTATTTTAATCAAAACAATCACACGCTTACTGTTTAAAAAACAACACGCCGCGGCTAGTCACTGCGGCACATTCGCGAATGTTGCGTGCCGAGCGCATGCTGAGACCCGAGCGCGTAGGTATAGCTCGCGCTTCGTCCGTTTGTATGAAGTTACACTACTGTAGATATTATTACCGTGTCTTTGCCTACCTACCGCTCAAAAAAGCGGTAGGAAGGTAGCACATGAGTAAATACCCGCCAGCCGCCAGTGGTAGGTAGTTAGTCTAGTCTCACCTCGCAGCGGTGCGGGTTGTTTGCGTGGGGTGCATTTTCGTGTGCGCGATTGAACTAATAATAACTAGTACGTATTAGTTAATTAATGGACACTGACCAGAATAGTGTTCTAACCTGAGTAAAGTAATAATCAGTGCAGTGACGAATAATGATTTGATTAACAAGCATTGGGTGTTACGTCTTTTATGACTTGTAGGTAAAATAGGTGATGAACTTGTAAACAAGCTAAATTAGTGTAGGTAATGATGAAAACGATGCGTCGATAATAAGTTATTCTAGCTCCTGTAATGAATTTTATTTAGTTAAGCTTGTTAAGTGTGGCTTGTTGATTGTTGACTTGTGTAATGTTTGACTTTTATTTTGTTATTATTACATTAATTTGACAGGCCAAAGCCTGTTGTTAAGTGTGATGGAAAGCTAATCAGTGACCTTTACTGTACGCGGATGACATAAACTGGAATGCTCTTTAACACCATGTAAGTACCTACACCTATTTTAAGCAGATTTTTAGGTACCTATTAACTTTGCCTTTAATGCGAAACATTTGTTTACTTAATTTAGTGTTATGTTATTAGATTTATTGGGTAAGGCTGAATAATAAAATAATGATTATAACAACAACATAACATAGGTACTTAGAATTATTACACGCAATAACGCATAGGTAATACGTCTTATCACAACGCTTTAGCACAGATTAGGTATTTAATAGTAACTACGTAAGCTTTAGGCTGTTTATCTGTCATCGATCGGCCATTACTTGGTCGTAGATACCTACATTCGATTTTCAATTTGTAAAATGAAAGATAGTAGTAAATGTTCAAATAATTTTTAACGTAAATTTTGTTGCGATAGCTCAATTGGAAGAGCACCTGACCCGGAATGTCAGAAGGGTGCAGGTTCAAATCCTGCTCGTGGAAATTTTTACAACATTTGTGTTTTTGTAATTTGTTTGCAACAAAATTTGCGTTAACAATTATTTGAACATTTATAAATAGCTTGCTTACTTCTTAACTGATATTTAATATTTGTAAAAATATTATGATCGGATGTTAGTGACGGCAGTTGCTAACATTGAATGGGCGCCTTTGGCTTTCAAAGTAAAAAGTGTTGAATAATTTCGGCGGGCTGGTTAGAACCACGATAGCTCAATTGGAAGAGCACCTGACCCGGAATGTCAGAAGGGTGCAGGTTCAAATCCTGCTCGTGGAAATTTTTTCAACATTTGTGTTTTTGTAAGATAGTAGTAACTTCTTAATGTGTAAATTATGTGATTGACTTATTTTGCTATACCTACATAGCTTCGGTGGCCGAGTGGCAGAGCGCTCGGTCCGATTACGTCTTATCACAACTGTTTCAAATACAATGTAGTTTTGATACGGCATCACAGATGGCGCTAGCCGTCTGTTAACGCCTTATGAAAAAGAGTGCGGCGCCGCCCGGTCTGCGCGCACGCGAGCAGATGGCCGCCATCTTAGTGTCTCGGCTTCCTTCGTGTTAGACACACGGAAACCACGCGTTTGGAACGCGCCCTTGTTTTGTAAAATATAACTGGTGAAATCGGTCGATTCGCGTTTGTTCACGTGTCCTATGGGAGTGCCGTGTTAAACGTGACAAATAAGTATCAAGGAACTGTACTTTTATGCGTGCGGAATAACAATTCGCCTACTGGTAACCGTGTAGGCGCGTGTGAGTGCGCGAGTGCGGACCAAGTGCGGAGTGCGTGGTCGTTCAGGGTTTGGAGCTCCAAGGGGGGTCGCTTAGGATTAGTGACATTGCCACCACATCGCACAGGCGGTCGGATCTGACCCAGGGAGGGTCGCTCGCCGCTTCTGCCCGTGAGTACACGGGAGTGCACGTAAGTGTCAGACATTCAATTAGGTTAAGTAGTTTAGTTAAGTAGTTGTAAACATTTTCTGGTAGCAGAGCGTAGTTAATCTCGCCTCAACATTGTTAAATTCAACACCTTTTTATTTTTTATTAGTTAATGTAGGTAGGTATCTCAACTTGTTGTTAGCTAAGCACTTTATAGTGACGTCGTTAACGTTAACGACTTAACTTTATCAGCCTATACACGTCCACTGCTGGACATAGGCCTATCCAAGTTGGTTATTGTATTTTGGTTATTTGATATTGTTATTTTTTGTTGTAACGTTGTAATAACATTTTGTTATAAAGTTTATTCTAGCGGCCTAGTTTAAGTTAATTTTAGGTATTACCTTTTGTTTTGTTTTTACGAGTGTGGCACGTTACTTGTTGTTGCATTGTGCACCTCACAATTTGGGAAATTGTTATCGTAGCCATAACTTGTGTTAGGTACTACCACTGTCGTCTGTGCTATTGTCGGCGGTTTTCCCGCTCCCGCTAATATCAACTAGGTAGTTGTTTATTTATTTTACATCTCCCTCAACGCGATGGCGAAGGCGGTCCTTGCGAAAGAGTTGCGTTGGTTCCTGGCAGTACGGGGGTTATTGACCCGAAAGGATATGGAAGATGCCGTGTTGGCGCGGGCGGAACAGTTGGGGTCGCGGGTGACCTCGGCGGAATCGGCTATGATGGCGGTGTCAGAGGCCACCCCGCCTCCAAGCGAGGAAGTCTGGGCGTCCTGTGAAGCGGATTTCGCCCAGATCATGGAGATCTGCGACGAGGTCACGCAGGTGGCCTGCGACATCAGACGCCGCAGGGCGGGTGAGCCCGTACCTCCAGCACCATCGCCAGCGGGAGGAGCGGCGATTGTGGGTAGGCTTCCCACGATACAGCTGGGCAGTTTTGACGGCTGCGTGGAGGAGTGGGTCGCCTACCAAAACATGTTTGTGTCGCTGGTGGACAGCCGGGACGACTTGACCCGGGGTCAGAAGATGGCGTACCGGCTGTCCACACTGCAGGGCGAGGCAAGGGCACTCGTCCAGCATCTAAAGGTTGAGGATGCCCAATATGGGACGGCATGGGAGCTCCTCACCAACCGCTACCACAACGTCCGGCTGTTGGCAGATGCACATGCCCGCCAGCTGTTGGCGTTGCCCGGGGTGCACAGTCGGGCGGACATAAGGCTGCAACTGTTGACGCCGGTCACCGTTGCATGCAACGCCTTGAGGATGTTGGGGTTGCCGGTGGACCAGTGGTCCTTCCTACTGGTCCACATCATCCTGACCAAGCTGCCCACGGACGTCCGCTCCCGCTTTGAGCGCGAGGCGGCAGAAAAGGAAGGGAGTGCTTTGCCCACATTGGAGGACCTGATGAGGTTCCTCGAGTACGAGGCAAGGGTCGTGGAGACCTCGCCTCCGGACCTGCCGCCACTAAAAGCGCTCCCGTGTAGGTGCGGCACCACACAGGGGCGCAGGACGCCCCAGGCTGCTCAACAGCAGCGGCCACCAGGACGCACGACGGCGCGGTTGGCGGCGCTGACGATAGCGGCCGGCAGGGAGCCGGCCTGTTTGCAGTGTGGCCAAATGGGCCACCCCCTACTACGGTGTCAGGAATGGCGGGGGATGCCGGTGGCGGATAGGCGGCGAATGGTGAAGCGCAATGGCCTATGTTTTGGTTGCCTGGGCGACCACTTCGCCCGAGACTGTACCAGGGCCCAGAGATGCAGCGCTTGCGACGGGTCACATCACCTGCTGCTCTGCGCGAACCGGTCGGGCGCAGCCCCACCGACCCCCCAGCAGCGGCGCCCCACGGGCGGGGGTGCTCCAGGGCGGAGCACATCCCCACCCACTCAGAGGCGCAATCCGGCGCGTGACGCGCCCCCACCGCGGGAGGTGAGCCGTGGACAGGCGCGTGCACCCATGGAGGGCCACGC
Source organism: Eudonia mercurella (assembly GCA_963082485.1). NCBI lineage: Eukaryota > Metazoa > Arthropoda > Insecta > Lepidoptera > Crambidae > Eudonia > Eudonia mercurella. The sequence continues at coordinate 15,818,441 of OY720023.1, read as the reverse complement.
GTCTGCAGGCTACCAGGCGGCCGGCCCAAGTGTGAGCTGGGGCCCTACGGGCGGGGGCCCGACAGCTGACCCGGGATCCCCTCCTGCATGGGCACCTGTGCGCGCTAGCGTGGAGCAGCGCGACCCGCCGGGGCCAAGGCGGTTCTCTCCGCCGCTCCACGAGTACCCCCGGCTGGAGTACCACCCGCCCTATTCCAGATATGGTAGGGCGGCGGACTACGCCCTTCCGAGGATGGCCATGTGCACCCGCCGGCCATACTTTTATGTGGGGGCCCAAGAGGGGAGGGAAGCCCAAGGGGCATAGCTAGCCTGCCCCCCTTCGAGAGCAGACCCGCGGACGGTTCTGCTCCCTACTGCGGCTGTCCGCGTTTGGGGCCCTCAGGGAGACTCGGTCACCCTCAGAGCCTTGTTGGACTCAGGGGCCCAAGGCTGCCTGTTGTCCACTCGAGTGGCACAAAAACTGGGTCTGGGTATGGAGGCCCCCTCGATGCCGCTACTCGGGGTTGGTGGCATGGAGGTTAGAGGTTTGATGGGCCAAACCCAAGTCACCTTCTCCGCGGTACATTCCTCTACTTTGAGGATTTCGGTAGCAGCCACGGTGATGGACACCATTGTGGGCTGGCAGCCTTCTACCGATCTGCCCTCTAGTACACGCGCAGTTACAAAGGGCCTAAATCTGGCCGACCCACTATTTGATCATCCGGCTCCGGTGGATCTCCTCTTAGGGTCGGATGTCCTTGGATGGATCCTGCTAGGATCCCAAAGGGTTTTGGGTCCCTCTTCATTGGTGGCAGTGTCCACGCTTTTTGGATTTTCAATTATGGGACCGGTCGTTGACGACCCGACTCCGGATGAGTCCAAGATCATCTTGTCTGCATCCTTGGCCAAGACGATGCAGAGGTTTTGGGAGATTGAGGAACTCCCCCTGGTCCCTAGGGTGGATCCCGACCATGTGGAGTGTGAGGCCTTCTATCAGGCTAACACGTCACGATCTAGGTCCGGGAGGTTTGTGACCAGGCTTCCTTTTATTGCCTCCCCTCCTGTTCTAGGGCAGTCCAGGGCTTTGGCGGAGAAGAGGCTGCTGGCCATGGAACGGCGCATGCAGCGTGACCCAGTCCTTCGGGACAAATACATTGCGTTTATGCGCGAGTATGAGGCTTTGGGTCACATGTCTCCGGCTCGAGTTGATTGGAGCTCAACTGGGCACTACTTCTTGCCTCACCATGCCGTGGTAAAGGCTTGCTCGGGCAAATTGAGAACCGTGTTTGACGGATCAGCCCCCACGTCTACGGGGGTATCCTTGAACCAGTGTCTCCATTCTGGTCCCAAGTTGCACCGGGACGTTGTCGATATCATCCTCTGGCGTGAACACCCGGAGGACCCGGTGACCGTCTACGAACTCAACACCAACACATATGGGTTGAAGTCCAGTCCATACATCGCAATCCGATCCTTGTTGGAGCTGGCCGAGCGAGAGCGGGCCCGCTTTCCTCGTGCCGCCGCCGTGCTGACACGTGACCTGTACGTCGACGACGTGTGCACCGGGGCCGAGAGTGTCGAGGAGGCCCTCACACTGCGGGATGAACTGATCGCACTTCTTGCAGCTGGGGGATACGAGTTGCGGAAGTGGCTGTCTAACGAGCCGGGTCTGCTAGAGGGGATACCAGAGGAGCACCAGCAGAACCCCACTTTGTTCGCAGATGCGGAGGACCCCAACATGATAGCGGTGCTGGGTATGCAGTATCAACCCGTACACGACATTTTCACTTTCCAGGTGGAGCTGGAGTCCCGGAGCATTTGGAGCAAGAGGACGGTGCTGTCCACTATTGCACGCATGTTTGATCCGAACGGGTGGATTAGTCCGGTGATCTTTTCAGCTAAGTGCCTGTTGCAGCAGCTGTGGATGCTAGGCGTCTCATGGGATGAGCCGCTCATCGGGCCGCCATTGAACACCTGGCTCGAGTTAATCTCCACCATGGAGGAAGTCAACCGGGTTGCCTTACCTCGTCGAATTTTGCCTCCGGGCAAATCTCAAGTGAGCCTGCATGGCTTCTGTGATGCTTCCGAGCGAGGGTACGCTGCGGCAGTGTATCTACGCACCGTTGATTCCGAGGGCCGGGTCAACGTCGTACTGCTCTTGGCCAAGAGCAAGGTTGCTCCAATCCGAACCCGTCTGACCATCCCCAAGTTGGAGTTGAGCGGGGCTCATCTTTTAGCCAGGCTGTTAAGCCATGTTCGTCGGGAGTTAGCCGCCACCGTAAACATCCGGGATGTCTTTGCGTGGTCAGATAGTCAGGTCGCGCTGGCATGGTTGCGCGCGTCGCCACATAATTTGGAAATCTTTGTAGGGAACCGGGTTTCCCAAATACAGGAGATCGGAGTTCTAATCACTTGGAGATACGTCCCAGGCGACATAAATCCAGCGGACTGTGCTTCCCGGGGCTGCACTGCTCCAGAGTTGGCAGCTCATCATCTCTGGTGGGGACCAGGGTGGCTGAAGTCGCCCGAGACCTCTTGGCCTGTCCAGCGGCTGGACAGGACGGTCCAGATTCTACCCGGCATGCGTGTGCATACCCTGGCCGTGGAGACAGATATGGACCCCGACTGGCTGCCTGAACGATACAGCAGTCTGGACAAATTGCTGGCGGTGACCAGCTGGATGAAACGGTTCATCCACAACTGCCGACATCCGCGAGATAGACTTTTGTCCCCAGTTGTAAGTGCAGAGGAGCGTCAGAGCTCGCTACTGCACTGGGTCCGGGTACTGCAGGCGGAGCGCTTCAAGGCTGAGCTGCGGGTGCTGCGTGAGGGTCGCGCCAAGCTGAAGGGAGCTGTCGCTCGGTTAAATCCTTTTACAGATCCGGAGGGGCTTTTGCGTGTTGGAGGCCGATTACGGAAAGCCGACCTGCCTTACGGGACTCGACACCCCCTACTCCTGCCGAAGGATGGACCGCTGGTTAAGCTCCTGGTGTCCGATCGCCACATTCGTAATGCGCATGCGGGGTGCGGCGCGTTACTGGCCATCCTGCAGAGGGAATTTTGGATTTTGTCGGCTCGAAGAGCCGTTCGAGGAGTGCTGTTCCGGTGTCTGCCGTGTTACCGGCTTCGGGCTTCACTCATGCAGCCGCAGATGGGGGATCTGCCATCGGACCGAGTCACCCAGTCTCGTCCATTTTCGGGGGTAGCCACGGACTTTGCCGGACCGTTCTCTGTGAAGACGACCACTCTTCGCAACGCACGGGTCGTAAAGGCATACTTGTGCGTATTTGTGTGCTTGGCCACGAAGGCCGTCCACCTGGAGGTGGTCTCCGCGTTGTCTACGGAGGCTTTCGTCGCCGCGTTGGATCGCTTCGTGTCGCGTAGGGGTCTGCCCTCACTTATCCGTTCCGACAATGGCACAAACTATAGGGGTACCGCTAACTATCTAAATGATGTCCACAAATTTTTAGAAAATAACGTAGATAGTTTAAGTCAGACGCTCGCCCGGAAGGGGGTAACTTGGCGGTTCAGTCCACTAAATTGCCCACACTGGGGAGGAATCTTTGAGGCGGCTGTTAAGTCCGCAAAGACCCACCTCCGCCGCGTCATTGGAGAAACGGTTTTAACCTTTGAGGAGCTTGCCACCGTGCTTTGTAAGGTGGAAGCGGTCCTCAACTCTCGTCCTCTCTGTCCCCTGTCCCCTGATCCAAACGATCTGGAGGTCTTGACTCCTGGACATTTTTTGATCGGGCAGCCGCTCACTGCTCTGCCGGAATACCCTTGGAGGGAAGAACGTACCACCCGGTTGTCGCGTTATCAAATGCTGCAGCAGATGGGCCAGAATTTCTGGTACCGCTGGTCCGTTGAATACTTGCATTTGCTGCAGCAAAGGGTGAAGTGGACAGACAGGACTGAGCCCCCTCGGGAGGGGGATTTAGTATTATTGAAGGAGGCCAACTTGCCTTCCTTGGTTTGGCGCCGGGGCCGCATCTTAAAGTTATTAATGGGTCCCGATGGGACTCCACGCGTCGCGGAGGTGTTGGTCGGTGGTTCGATTCTGAGACGAGCCATGGCAACACTCTCTCGTCTCCCGGTTGAATGAGCTAACGGTCTGAGCCTTCAGCCCGGGACGGGGGGATGTTTCAAATACAATGTAGTTTTGATACGGCATCACAGATGGCGCTAGCCGTCTGTTAACGCCTTATGAAAAAGAGTGCGGCGCCGCCCGGTCTGCGCGCACGCGAGCAGATGGCCGCCATCTTAGTGTCTTGGCTTCCTTCGTGTTAGACACACGGAAACCACGCGTTTGGAACGCGCCCTTGTTTTGTAAAATATAACTGGTGAAATCGGTCGATTCGCGTTTGTTCACGTGTCCTATGGGAGTGCCGTGGTAAACGTGACAAATAAGTATCAAGGAACTGTACTTTTATGCGTGCGGAATAACAATTCGCCTACTGGTAACCGTGTAGGCGCGTGTGAGTGCGCGAGTGCGGACCAAGTGCGGAGTGCGTGGTCGTTCAGGGTTTGGAGCTCCAAGGGGGGTCGCTTAGGATTAGTGACATTGCCACCACATCGCACAGGCGGTCGGATCTGACCCAGGGAGGGTCGCTCGCCGCTTCTGCCCGTGAGTACACGGGAGTGCACGTAAGTGTCAGACATTCAATTAGGTTAAGTAGTTTAGTTAAGTAGTTGTAAACAACAACACTTTAGCACAGATTAGGTACTTAATAGTTACTACGTAAGCTTTAGGCTGTTTATCTGTCATCGATCGGCCATTGCTTGGTCGTAGATACCTACTGTTCTGTACTAGGATAAAGGGGGTGGTGGTCGCAGCCATGCACCGTGTTACACGTACATACATAACAGTTCCTACCCCTATTTGACAAATAGTCTAAAAGAATTTCTTATAATCTACTCGGGGACGAGTCCGGCGGATAGGTCTATCATTCCTAGATTCTGGTATAATATTTGTCACCGCTTCGTGAAAGTCATCTTCACCATCAGATGCAATTGCTGGCTGTATGACAGCTCCTGGCGTAACTTCCCGCGCCTCATCTCCCCGGGAACAATTTTCCACTGTATGTCGAGTAGGTGTCAATGAGATTGAAGTCTGTATCGGTGGAGGTAACGACGGAAGTGTCGGCGGCGTAGGCGGTGTCGGCGGCGTAGGCGGTGTCGGTGGCGTAGGCGGCGTCGGCGGCGTAGGCGGCGTCGGCATTGACGGCGTCTGCGGCGGCGGTGGCAACGGTGACGGCGGCGGCGGCAACGATGACGGCGGCGGCGGCGATGTATTCATGCCAGTAGTATTACTGTCCGTAAAGCCATATATCCCCTTGTATAACATTATCTGATTTTTGTGTTTTTTAACTATCTGTGATGTAACAATGTCTTTAATTAAATATACTACTTTACCTAATATTTTTTTAATAATGCCTTTTTTCCAAACATATTGACTTTTGTTTGAATATTTTTTATATAATAATAATAATAATAATAATAATTTATTCAATTCAATATTCAATATTCAATATCTTTTACAAAATAAAACAAAATGTACAACAAATTCTTACTAACTAGGAAAAATACAAATCATGCCTGAACTAGGAAATCCTGTTTTTCAGGCGAGAAATTAGGGCTAAGCATTTTAAAATAGGTATAATTATCATTACTTAATAGGTATTTACATATGCATTTGGTGAACAATAAAATCAAAACATTAATCAAATAAAAGAAGTTATATACAACTAAATCGCCAATTTCTGAAATAAAAGATTTCCAAGATAAAAGAAGATATATACAACTAAATCGCCAATTTCTAAATCATATGGTAATCGTTTTTTCTTGGCCTTATTCGTTTGCGTACACTGGTTGTTTTCACAAATATTAGAAGCCATTGGTGACGAAATCGATGACGATGTAGGGTTAATTAAATCTAAACGCGACTTTATTTTCCGGCCAAATACCATTTCAGCTGGCGAAGAACCCGTAGAAGAATGAATAGAATTTCTAAAATCCATTAGGTACTTTAACAAATTTAATTTACAGCTCTTTTCTTTATTGTTTACTAATAAACTTGATTTTATGCCTTTTTTAACAATTTTGACATAGGACTCGGCTTGCCCGTTGCTTGCCGGGTGATATGCGGGGGACGTCACATGTGTAATCCCATTAAGTTTACAAAAGTTTTCAAACTGTTTTGAACAGCAGGCCGTGCCATTGTCGCTTATTAAACTTCGAGGTAACCCAAACCGGGAAATAAAATCACATAACTTTTCAATCACAACTAGAGATGTAGTCGTATTTTTCATGTCATAGACTTCTATTCATTTTGTATGAGCATCGACAATTACAAGATACATGTGACCGTTAATGGGACCTAGAAAATCGACATGCACACGTTCAAATGGATGCTCGGAGCGTTGCCATGGCGACACGGGCTCGCGTGGAGGTGACGGTCGGAGCTGTATGCATACATCACACGAACCTATCATCCTTTCTATGGCCTTGTCTATTCCAGGAAACCAAAGTCTGGAACGCGCCTCTGCTTTGGTCTTAACTATGCCCAAATGAGTATTATGTAATTCCGATAAAATTCTATCCCATAACGATTGCGGAATTACAAGCTTGTGATATCTCATAATACAACCATTTTCATAAGCCAATTGCGATTTGCATAAATGGTTTGGCTTTAAACGCGGATCTGTAACTTTTTTCGGCCAGACCTTTAATATATACTTTATTACTATACTTAAAATTGGATCTTTATCTATCGCTTCACGCAGCTCGTTCGCTGTGATCGGCAAACTACCATCGACCACAAAACATACGTATGTTACGTATGCCATTTGGCATACGTAACCCCACTCCCGTCCTTTGCTGCCCCGCCACTGCTGCGTGTGCGACGACAAGGCTAGTAAATCAGGCAAGCTAGAACGGTACAAATAGTCTGCAATGTTATCTTTGCTACGAATGTATTCTAATGTATAATTATATCCACTTAAAAACATTGCATATCTTTACAACCGGTTGGCTGAAACTTCCGGAATCCCTTTATACGGACCAAAAATGGAAACTAATGGTTTATGATCCGTACGAAGAATAAAAGGACTCGACCTTCCATATAAATACTGATGGAAGCGCCTAACACCAAAGATTATAGCGGTTGCTTCCTTTTGTATTTGGGAGTAATGTTTTTCGGCTGCATTTAACGTACGCAACGCAAACGCGATAGGCCTCTCCGTATCGCCCTCTACTTGGGATAACACTGCGCCGAGACCAGTAGGCGATGCATCTACGATTAAAATTAACTTTGCATTCGGATTATAATGAGTTAGGACAAGATCTGAAGCCAGATAGAAGCTCCGGGTACAAAATTCCTATAGTAATTTACTAGCCCTAGAAACGATTGCAACTGCGTTGTGTTTGTAGGAATGCGCGTTTCGAGAATAGCCCTTACTTTATCTGGTGATTTTTTTAATCCATCCTTGTTAATGACATAACCCAGATAACTAATTTCACTTTTAAAAAACTCACATTTTTCCCTTTGCAATGTTAAACCCGCGCTTTCTAGTCTATAAAGTACCTCGTTCAATCTTTCTAAATGTTGTTTTTCTTTCGTTTATCCCGGTAACCAAAATATCGTCCATTAGACACAGAACTCCATCCATTCCTGCCAGCTCACATTCCATAGCCCGCTGGAATATAGCTGGAGCGCTAGCTAGACCAAAGACGAGGCGAGTATACTTATAAAGACCGCGATGTGTATTTATGCAAGTTATCATTTGAGACTCATCATCTAGAACGAATTGTGTATACGCCATGGATAAATCGAGCTTTGTAAACTGTTGACCCCCGTGTAGTTTTGAAAACAGTTCCTTAATAGTTGGCAAAGGGTACTGTTCCACCAATAGTTGTTTGTTGATGGTGACAGAATAATCAACGCACAATCTGACCGCGCCATTACGTACGTTACGCACCGGCACAACAGGCGAGGCGTATTCAGCATGCTCGACCGGCACCAACACACCTAAGTCTACTAGCTTGTCGATTTCTTTACTAATTTTGTCCCTTAACGCGAAAACAACGGGCCGCGCTTTGATAAAAACTGGTTTAGCATTATCTTTTAACGGTAATTTAATTTTGTACTTATTAACAGCTTGTCCGAAAATAGCTGCTGGTAACGATTTTCAAAATTAGATGTTTTTAATAAATCTAAGTTGTTAACGGGAAGCAATTCTAAGTTAAACTGCGAAATAAAATCTCTTCCTAACAAAGAAGGCTCCCCGTCTTTAACCACATATGTGATGATGGGGCGTTCTATTCCCGCGTATAAAATAAATAGAATAACTGTACCCACACATACAATTGTATTTCCCGTGTAGGTTACAAGTTTTTTATTTGTAAGTGACAATGGCACGTCCCACAGTGTCCGGCGTAGAACAAGCCAGGTGGACAAAAATATATTTTCATGGTTTTGGAACTATATCTATGAATTAGTTAATTATAAAGTACTATAATATATTTTTATAAATAAAATGCAAAGAAATTGTATACAAATATTTTATTTCATGTAAACACGATTTCTATTAGAAATGAAAGGTACAGGAAAAAAATAAGAATAAAATAATTATCTTAATCGCTACAAATATCGACGCTAATTATATATACACAACCTTAGACTAATATATTATATACAAAAATTATAAATCTAACGCTAGAGGTAGGTATCTATTTACATTTAAACTAATTCTCAATATCAGAATCATCGGATGCAGAATCCGATGATTCCGATAGAAGATAGTCTTCCCGAGCTTGTGGAGGTCTTGGTTGGAGTTGGAGTCGAGGCTCTATAGTGGGAGCTATGATGAGCTTTAAGACCTCCGCGCTCAATTTATTCGACTTTTTTTTTGGTACTTCCCGGAGGCTGTTGATCAGAGGATCAGAAGTTATAATCAACATATTGAGCAAGTCTCTATTCGTGGCAAGACGAGAGCACTTTCTGGTGTTGTGCTCTCTAAACCTCCGGCAATCTTTGTTTCTCGCTTCTTGCGCTTCCTCTGAAAGCTGCCCTATTGGAACTATTGCTGTCTTAATTACCTCTGTACTATGAACAAGCAATTTATGCACAGTAGCAGGCATGTAGTACCACGAGTAAAGACTTAAATAAAGTCTTCTTGTCTCGAGACAAAGCTTGTTGAATTCAACAAGATTTATCTCGAAACCAGAAGACAATGTCCTCAATAATGTATCAAAGTTTTTGATGATTGTAACATCCAATCCTGTGATCTGAGCACTCACTTCGGGGTTCCCGAAAAAACGTCGAGCTGTGTTTCCATCATTTGTGGAACCAAATCCTGGCTTTGGCTTGTCCACAATTAATCCCATTTGATTCTTGAATCGTTGTTTGATTTCGTCTGATCGTTGTTTTACACTTTCTTTTTCCTCTGAAGACCTAGCTTGCCATTTCTTAATATCTAACTTATAACTAATGTGTAAAAAGCACTCAAACGAACGAATCCAAGCATGTAATGTTGACAAACCAAAGCCAAAATTATCCTGGTTGCTATCAACATGCCTTCCTTCATCATTCATCATTCTGGGAGTAGCCCCACAAATATAGCATTTCTGCGATGAATGTGTCTCTGTCAAAGCATTGCATACTTTTCCATCGGTCATTGTCAGTAGTAACTTGTGCTTAACAGAAATTTCAGAACCACCAAGATCACAAGATGTAGGCTCCAAGTTGTTTATTTGTTCCAAAACCTTATTCGTCTCGATTTTTGTCAACTCCGTAGTTTCTTTGAAAAAATGAATTTAATTGGACGGCAAAACATCGTCGATGATGGTCGAGGATTTTGCCAGATAATGTTATTACCTTCGTCGATTAACCTAAGAGGAACAAACGAATAAACAAAAAGGAACTCATCAGTGTCTTCGCTATTCTCAAATCTCTGTTTGTAAGTGCTATGGCCGGAACTTCCATCACACCCCCATTTACTTACAAGAGTAAACGATGAATTGGGTAGCACACTTGTGACAACATCTCTCTGAGCTTCCACTAAACGTTCTGTTGTTTTATTTAAAATAGCTTGTAGCTCAATTTCTACTCGAGATTGTGTCACAACAATATGCTCCTCGGATGGATAACATGCTTTTTTTGATTTTACAACGCATTCATATGATGGAAACACGTGATGTCCAACTTTCATAGTCCACTTCCTAGTCTGTTTGTATGTGTGAGTTGTTGATTTTGAATCTATATAATACGCTAATGCCTCGTCACTACTTAGCGGTCTATCACTTTGCACAGCACTTGCTTGTTGGAAGCTAATGCATGCATTTGCAGAAGCTGGATTTTCGGCAATGTCTTTTATAACTCTGGCAACGTTCTTATGCCCAGTTGACCGTGCAGCTACCTCTGCAGCAGTCATTAATTCCCCAACACTCCGCGATTGAACTAGATCTTCAACTCTACGTTTCTTAGTTTTAAAAGACGATTCTTCGAAGACTTTTTTAGGTCTTCCGGGTCGAGAAAAGTCAGCGGATGAGGTAGAAGGTTGCGGTTGAGTCGATCGTATGCAGAATTGTATATCTTCGCCTTCCAGCCACAACTTATTCTTATCAAGGAAACGCTCTTTCGACTTTCCCGAGGACACCCATTTGGTAGCAATTTTCGATGAAATGCTGGCCAATTTCACCTTAATTTCCCTTTGACAGTCTTCAGTGATGTCAGAGAAATCAAATTTAGACGAAAGAAACTCAAATAGACGTTCATTTCTTACGTCTTTTTCGTGCTTAAGCCACTCTTCGAAAAACTCTATTTTGTTAACCGAGTAACACTTTTTTGCAAAAAAAAAAAAAAATGGTTGTACTCAAGTGTGCTACATAAAATATATGTCATAATCATTAATAGCCATGCAGCTAAAGCATATCAAAAATTTAGCCTGGATACAAGAGGATACATGGCTTTTCCAAGCTCGATAAGTTCGAAAACAAAGAAAAACATTGTATTTTTTTGTGTATTCATAGATAGTCTACTTAATGAATATTTATGACACATTAAAAGATTGTAATAAGAAAAATATATTATACATACCTTCAGAAGTAAAATCCATCACTAAACTTTCCACAAAATTAGGAACTGCCACCATGAGATGTTAGTGCAAGTGTCGCTAAAATGCAACTGACCCATTTCTTTAATTGCACTTACCTTTATAGCTTACTTTGATAAGCGATGACTCATCAGTATGGAATGTTAGACGTAAACAATTCTTGGAATCAGGAATTTAGGGGTGTTGTTTACAGGTAGAAAGTACCTATTTCCGGTAATTTGATAATGACTTTTGTCCACCTGGCTTGTTCTACGCCGGACACTGTGCGTCCCTAAAATGTTTCCTAAACATTAGCTCCGGGATGACCGTTACGGCCGAGCCACTGTCAACTTCAAATTTAAATTTTAAACCTTTAATTGAAATTATTTCTACCATGAGTTCTCCTCTCACAGAACGTATGTTAAATAACTCACCATCATCGTCATCGCTTACGTCACTGATCGCGGCGTTGACACAATTAACTTTAAAACTGCACATTCTTCGCAAGTGCCCGAACTTTTTACACTTTTTGCAAGTGAATTTTGCATAACGGCACTCAGACGATCTGTGATTATTATACCCGCACACAGAACACCTTTCTTTATCACGCACTTTATCACTTTTCGCGATTTTTAACAAGTGTTCGTCTGTGACCGGGGCAGAAGCGCTGGCGGCGGCGCCTGCCCGCGCGCTGCTAATGGCTTCTGCCAGCTCCACTGCTTTGCTGAGCGTTAAAGCCGATAACTCCTGCGCGTACAATTTTTCTTTTTCTGCTCCTGACTGCATGCCTAATATAAAGCGGTCACGCAGTGCCTCTTCAATGTTGGCGAAGTTGCAATGGGCCGTGAGTCCGCAAAGCCGAGCTGCCCACTGTGTGAGAGTTTCACCCGAGTGTTGCGTTGCTGTGTAGAAGTTATGACGCTCGGTGAACCCAAAACGTTTAGGTGTAAAATGACCATCCAATAAATACAGTATGTCTTCAAATGGCACTTCGTGGAGTTCCTTAGGTAGAGCGAGATCGGCAGCGAGGCCGTATGTGCCTTCTGCGAGTGCGCTCAATAATACGGCCCGCCTCTTCGTTCCTGTAGCATCACTTTTGCTGTCCACATCGTTCGCGATGAACCACTGCAGTAGTCGGCTTTTATAAGCTTTCCAACTCTGCAACTTATGGTCAAACGCACCTAAAATTCCAAATTGACCAGACATTTTTTTTCCGATGCTTGAAATGTGGGTACTCGTCGCCAATGTTCTGTACTAGGACGAGGAGGCGAGTGAAACAACCGGCGGTTAATAGCACACTGGTGTATTGCAACAGATAAAGGGGGTGGTGGTCGCAGCCATGCACCGTGTTATACGTACATACATAACACCTACATTCGGTTTTCAATTTGTAAAATTAAAGATAGTAGGTAGTAACTTCTTAAAGTGTAAATTATGTGATTGACTTATTTTGCAATACCTACATAGCCTCGGTGGCCGAGTAGCAGGGCGCTCGGTCCGATTACTTCTTATCACAACGCTTTTGCACAGATTAGGTACTTAATAGTTACTACGTAAGCTTTAGTCTGTTTATCTGTCATCGATCGGCCATTGCTTGGTCGTAGAACCTACATTCGGTTTTCAATTTGTAAAATGAAAGATAGTAGTAACTTCTTAATGTGTAAATTATGTGATTGACTTATTTTGCAATACCTACATAGCCTCGGTGGCCGAGTGGCAGAGCGCTCGGTCCGATACCCGAAGGTCCTGGATTAAATTCCAAGGTCGGTCAAAATGTATTTCGGATTTTTCGATGCATTGCTCGGGTTTGTGATCACCAACCTACAGTTGGCAACTGGCAAGCGTGGTGATAAAGCCATTACCCATCAATTGTAGCGATGACTTGATTTCAATGATGGAGGCCTTTGCCCAGCAGTGGGACAATTATAGGCTGGTTACTTACTTACTTACTTACCTACATAGAAGTTCGGTCGTTGGTCGTACTTTAGATACGTACTTACATTTGATATTTCAATTGTAATGATAATGAAAGATAGTAGTAACTTCTTAGTATAGTAGTAACTTAAATGTAGTATATATGTATGTAGTATGTGATAGTAGTAACTTAAATGTGTGAATTATGTGATTGACTTATTTTGCAATACCTACATGGAAGTTCGGTCGTTGGTCGTACTTTAAATACCCAAATTTGATCTTTCATTTGTAAGGAAAGATAGTTGTAACTTCATATCTTTCATTCATCTGTGATAGACTTATTTTGTAATTCGTAGGTAAGAATTGGAATTGCGCTCATTCATAACACACTTATCATACCATAGGTAAGTGGATGTTATCGATAGTTGTTAGACTTAACTGCGTACGCAAGACACCTTAATTTCAATTCAGTTGTAAAGGGAAAATAAATGGGGTCTCACTCATTCCAGACTGAACGTAGGCATCGGCATTTATCGCTCTCAGCAGACGCGATTGGACTGGCGGCCGTTGACTCGTCGCGACGGGTCGACGGCCGCCAGTCCGAGTTCGCGCGTAGTAAATAATCGTTATTTTTATTAGTTTTCTATTTATTTTTTGTTGCTTTAACATAAATTTAATACCTAACGAATAAAATAATTTTAATTTACTAAATGCGTTTTGTATTTATTAAATTAAAATTTAAAAATAATACACTTTTTTTTTGTCACTTTTATGTTCAAAACCCTTGACCTGACCAACCCTTGTCGGATTTTGCATTAGTTTTCAGTCACCTTATATAGACCTCCTTGCTGTTTCGGGCAGTGGGTTTCGTTTGCTGTCATAGTTTTTTGAGACGTTGAAGCTCAGTCAGATGGTGACAGAACCAACTCATTTTACTGATCACAGTAACAGTTTTATTGATATCATCTGCACTGACACACGTACATTAAGGGTCACGGTCAGACACCCCCCTGATCTGATAGGTCACGCTATGGTGGCGGCGGAGCTTAAAATAAAAAAAGAGAAGAGGTGCTCTCGGTGGGTGGAATACAGGCCAATAAAAAGTATATTGCAGAACTTATGGGAATATGATCTTAACCGAATTAACTGGAGTAATGAGGATGCAAAATGTGTAAACTCTAGTAGAAAATTTCACATCATGTCTAATAAACTTGTTTGATTTTCATGCTATGGTTAAAACACATAAGTTTGAACATCCTCCCCATCCTTGGATCACAGACACTGTACGACCAATGATGTATAATAGGGACAAATATCTGCAGACCTACAAAAGAAATAAGACTGAGTCACATAAAGCTCGTTATCGAGAAATGAAAAGTATTGTTGTTGAAGCCATTGAGCGAGAGAAGAGATATTACTTCACCAAGCACATCAATTCCAACATTAAAAACTCCAAAAGCCGTTGGCAAAATTTGAAAGATACTGTGTTATCTAATGAGAAGTCATCTGAACTTCCTAGCTTTGACAACCCCGATACCATAAATGCCCATTTTCTCAACGCACCCGGACATAACTGTGTTTTGATATCTCAACTCACATATTTTGAGTATCATAGACTTAGCACATCTACGTTTACATTGAGTCCTGTCAATGAAGATGATTTTGAAGATCATCAAAAGCCTCAAATTTAACGCTAAGGGCTGCGATGGGTTATCGCTAGATATGCTATTATTGACACTTCCTAGCAGCCTATATGCCATTACAGTTATGATAAATATTTATTTATTTATTTATTTATTTATTTATTTAGACGCACCAACGAACAATTCACAATTCATTTCAGTTTGTAAGATAAGGTTAAAACTAGTGAATCGATACATTTAAAGGAGCGTACAACACTTCAACACTAAATAGGTCAATAACAGAGAGCTCATTCTCTATCACCTGCTGACTAAGACTGCTGTCGTCAAGCCCTTGCCTAAGGTCAACCCACCGTCATCTCTTCAAGACCTCCGTCCCATAAACGTCCTGCCATGTTTGTCATTTACTTACTTACATTTACTTACTTTTTAGCTTACATCAACTGCGTAATATTTGTTTTTATTCTAGTTACAATCTGGGTCTTCACGTCGCGTGGGGGGCGTTGGGGATTGCATCCTGGCACTGTTGCGTCTCACCTTTACTGCTGTGAGTGAACGTAGGGATCTAATTGTTCTGTCACTCCCTATGTTATTCAGCGCTTTGAAATAATTATTTAGGTTGTTAATGCGTGGAATTGAAAACATTTCATATTATACTACTACTGTTAATTATAATAAACAAATTGTGGTGGTAGCGGTGGTAAATTAAATGCGAACTAGATAACACTTAAACAGTTTATTACGTTCACAATACACACACGATAGACCAGTACAAAACAGAAGGAGACGTGAGTACACTAACGGAAAACTAGACGTAATACAAACAACTATAAAGCGAGGCTAAGCGGTAGGAAATAGCGGGAGCGCATACGACATGCATTCAGCGTTGAATACCGAGATTCGACTGTTGGCCGCGCGCAGAAGACTGCGCGCGGCCGGCACTCTCAAACCGGTTTCGCATTCATGCGCCCGGGCCTCGGCTGCAGTAATTAAGTGCACAAATTCTCTACTAACAAAATAGAATATGTTTGTCCGGTGTGCCATACAACATAAAACTTATTTTACTGTTACATTTTAGTATACTATTAGAAACCATACGTGCGAAGGATTTTTTAAAAAAGAAACAAAATATTAACGTAACCAACTGCTAAACTTTAATTATTTGATTAATGCAACACAAATCGACAAAAAATATGAGTAACAAATAGCCACGCAAAACACATCCAGCACGAACGTCCGCCGTCGAAAAAGTGAGGAGCCGCTCCGCCTGTGCCACTCAGGCGCCGCGTCCCCACCCAAGCCGCTCACGTCATGTCACGCCACTGTGACGCAAGCCGCTTGGCCCCGCCTCCTGACTGGATGTTTCTTACACGGCCTCTCCTGACTGCGAGTCGTCCTCGACGAAGTCTTGGGGCGACTACGAAGAGCCCTCTGCATCTCGCAGTGCCATCAGACCGGCGTCGTCGTTGCGCTGTAGACTGTCCCGCTACTGTCAGACAGTCCCCTAGGGTCAGAATTCTCTATCTGGAATAACAACAAGGGGTAAAGTTGCCGAAGTCATTTTCAAACTCGTGCAAAACTCTTTCATACATCTCTCACATACTCATTGTAATTTTATCAAGAACAGACAAAACGCATGTCTGAGAGCTCTCAGTTTACCAATATTTGTCGACTTTGACCACGATGCGTGTCCTGCAACTGCTTCTGTGAACATTCAGACACAGAGGGCGTCCCCTCTTGAATTACAGGGATACACAACAATTGAGTTTGAATGACGGAGGCATCACTGAATCGCACGTCTCTCAACTTTATCGAGACGGACATATCTACATTTTGTAACGATTCTCAGCGCCGCGCCACAACTGTAAGCGTGTACTCAAACAGCAGAACTCGTCACTGGAAATCGTTACCAAATCAAGGATTATAATAAATGAAAGATAAGGTGTACGCAAAAATAGTTAATTTGAAACGATAATTGTAAAACACAAACAGTTACCATTACCATTAGTTACCAAAACCATATCAGCCGACACAGGCTGCCAGCACACGTCATAGGTAGCGCTCCAAAGACCAGCGCACGTGGCTGCTCGAGATATAGCATACGCCATAGGTAGCGGCACATGGCCCGCGCACGTAGCTATCTAATAAAAACTTAGCACACGCCACAGGTAGCGGCACAAGGCCCGCGCACGTGGCTATCTAATAAATACTTAGCACATGTCGTAGAGGGTGAGCGCTGCCACCGCGCACCCCTTCAGCGCCTCCATCTCGGCGCCGGTGCGCGCGGTGACCCGCACCTTGCAGGCGACGCGCAAGCGCACGCAGTCCGGCGGCAGCGGTTGGCACAGCGGGATGAGGTCGGCGACGGAGAATGACCACGAGTTTGGGGCTGGTTACCCTGTCCATGGGTCGATGAGGAAGAATGACCACGAGTTTGGGGCTGGTTACCCTGTCCATGGGTCAATGAGGAAGAATGACCACGAGTTTGGGGCTGGTTACCCTGTCCATGGGTCAATGAGGAAGAATGACCACGAGTTTGGGGCTGGTTACCCTGTCCATGGGTCAATGAGGAATAAAATCCGTTCTTTCTATTACAATCCGTATTTGCATGTCGAGCTTGGACTCACCACCCTTGAAGAAGGCTTCGCAGGTTTCCGGAGTCCACTCGCCGCGCCACAGAACCATGTGCTCGGCGGCTGCCTGAGTCTTTTTACCGTACGACCCGGCCAGCAACTCCAGCTCGTAGCGGTGGTGTGCCAGAGCTCGCAGGATCTTGTATGGACCCCACATACCGGGATCCAGTTTGCCTGTCGACAACGAGCCACTCGTGGAACTAAGTCTTTCTTTCGTTCTGTTAATTTTAGTGAATTGCAGTCCGTCACTATGTTAAAGTCTATACCAATCAAATAGTGACGGAAATGCCGCAGTGCATTGACTATGGCCAGGGTTTCAAGCTCATAGCTATGATATCTTGATTCCGCTCCGAGCGTCGCTCTACTAAATAAATAGCCAACCAACAATAGTTCTTGTAAGAGAATGGCGCCATAACCAACAGCCCTAGCGTCGGTGTGTAGCTCGGTGGGTAATTTTGGGTCAAATATAGCAAGTACGGGTTCCCCAGTCAAGCAGTCAATTATGTAATCGCGTGCTGCATCTTGTTCATATCCCCAGATAAACGGTTCACCCTTCTTCGTGAGCTTCGCGATACAAGCCGTCTGCGTAACTAGCAATATACCGTCTAAAGTACCTGTAGAACAAACAGAGGATTGTGAGGTCTGCTCACGTGCGAGGTCTGCTCGCAAAGATTGTGAGGTCTGCTCACGTGCGAGGTCTGCTCGCAAATAATTGTGAGGTCTGCTCACGTGCGAGGTCTGCTCGCGTGCAAAGTCGGCTCGCAAATAATTGTGAGATCTGCTCACGTGCGAGGTCTGCTCGCAAATAATTGTGAGGTCTGCTCACGTGCGAAGTCTACTCGCAAAGAATTGTGAGGTCTGCTCACTAAATAAATAACGACCAAAATCTTACTCAAAATATGCAGCACAGGCATCTGGAGTCCACTCATGGCACCATATACTCGGCCACACCTGACCTTAGCTTATTATGAGTCTGCCTAAATATTCGACTTCGAATCTAAAACTTGCAAGTGATGCACATGAGGTAAATCATCTACTCTGATAAGTCGTTGTACTTCACCAGTTCGAATATAAGTAACCCCTTTTCTATTTAGTACATCAGTGCCCAACAATATAGGTGCACTAATACATTCGGATGGTACAACAAATAAATCAACTTCTACAGATATCTCTTCAAATTCAATTACAGTTGTCACATAACAAGTACACTCTATTTCTTGACTACCTATTCCATGCATCAAGCGATATGTAAGAATCTTATTGCTTTAATATATTTAAGAATAGAGCAAGAAATAAAGGAATTATCAGAACCACTATCAATTAAAATGTCTACAGGTAACTTTTCAATTACAGCAGTCATGACGTTTTTGCGTTCGGCTTGTTTTGACAAAAATTTACATTACTAGCATCTTTACCTTTTGACTCAAGACGTTGCTTAACAAAACATTTTTCTACGGTATGTCCTACCTTACTACAATTTGTACAAGAAAATGACGTTCTATTCGATGTAGTAGGTGCCGTATTGACTTTTTGTTTTTTTTTTTTTTAAAACATTGTGACCTCACATGACCACTATCACCGCAGTTAAAACACTTCATAACCGATTTAGTAGATTCGTGTTTACGAAATTCAGGACGATTTGCTTTTGAGGAACGAACAAAATTGCGGGTACTATGAAAATCTGTCTTAGGTTTTGAATAAACCGATAAACCATTTCGTTTGGTTGCAATTTAGCATTAGAAGCAGCAGCTTTTACTTGAGGGTCTGTAATGTCTCGAATGACGATAGCCGTTTTTAAATCGTCAGACAACCCCTTCACAACATTCAAACGTAACAATGACTTCCTAGCATAGTCGGAAGCAAAACTTTTTGAATCCGTATTCATTATATCAAACAAAATGTTAGCAATGTCAACATTACGTGGACAGAGCGAACGAAATTCTAATTTGAAATTTGTCCATGATCGATCGTTCGAGACCCAATCGTTAAGCCAAGTACGCGCGTCGCCTTTAAGGCAACCACCTATGCGCGACAAACACTCGCGATCGTCCCAACAATTTAATTCGCGTCCTCGATCTACCTCTACACACGAAGCATCAAAATCGTGTATACTTAGATCAAAATTTGATATGTAATAGTGACTAGGCTTCCCTTGAATCAGCGATGACAAAACGCTGACAATTTTGATAGTTGTATCAGAAACAGACTCACCGGATACGGCAGCTTTACCTGGAGCGAGAGGCGGCGGAGTATGGCGTTCCAGTGCTGGATGTGGAGGCTCAATAGCTGATGTCGAGGTGGTAGACAACCTATCCTCTGTTGCATGTAATCTTTCAAGGATCGCATCTAATGCCTGACCGCAAGAGTTACTACGGCGATGAAAAGAACTATCGCGGCGGCATCGCTTACGAGAATCATGAAAAGTTCTATCATGACTTTTACGTGACCTACTACTATGTCTACGTGGGGTACGACTTCTTTTACGTGATCGAGAATGACGTCCCGACATTATAAAATCAAAGTAGAAAGTACTTACAATTTTTATCAACTTAAAACAACACAACACAACACTATTCAGAGAAAAGAAAAATCGTTATTGGTTAAATTTTAAAACTTATAACAGTAAGCCGTTAGCGAACTAGGCGTCGTGAACTATCCCACTTCTGATATTAGAAACCATACGTGCGAAGGATTTTTTAAAAAAGAAACAAAATATTAACGTAACCAACTGCTAAACTTTAATTATTTGATTAATGCAACACAAATCGACAAAAAATATGAGTAACAAATAGCCACGCAAAACACATCCAGCACGAACGTCCGCCGTCGAAAAAGTGAGGAGCCGCTCCGCCTGTGCCACTCAGGCGCCGCGTCCCCACCCAAGCCGCTCACGTCATGTCACGCCACTGTGACGCAAGCCGCTTGGCCCCGCCTCCTGACTGGATGTTTCTTACAATACAATATTTATTGATTAGGTATGTTTATGTTAACAACTGTAATATATATTTATAGTTTGTATACAATGTATTATATGTATTTAGTTATTTACAAACAAGATATTTAATTTGTTTATCATATACATATGTTTTTATATAAGTAATATTTATGTTATTATATCTATTCTATTTTAATATTTACTATGTAGATACGCTACATCACCCCCTTCCAGAGACCGTCCTACGGGCGATAGTAGTCTGGAAATCTTACCCTTCGACCTGACCGAGATGTTTTGCTTGGAAGGTCATTGGAAACAGGTGCATCATCGCATACAGCTTTTGCCTGTGTGGGTGAGTGGTGGTGGGGATTGTGAGATTGAGTTAAAAGGTGAGGTGTGGGAGTAATTGTGTCAGAATCACGCAGTATATAGGCAGGTTTCAATCTGTCGATAGACACCGTGACAGACTTACCATTGACTGCAAGTTTGAAGACCTTACTGTCCCGTTGTAAAACCTCATGGGGTCCGGTTTAAGCTGGTTTGAAGGAGCCGGCTCCTGCGTCATCGCGCAGGAAGACGTGAGAAGCCGTGGCTAAGTCCTTGAAGATGAACGGTGACCGTTGCGCGCCGTGGCGTGACGCTGGGGAAGGTTGCAGCTTAGTTGCAAAATTGCGTAGACGTGCGACATAGTCTGTTACGTCAACAGTTTCCTCACCGTCTGGCTGAAAAAAGTCCCCAGGCAAACGCAACGGTTCCCCATATACCAGCTCCGCCGATGAAGCTTTTAAATCTTCTTTGTAGGTGCTACGGATTCCGAGTAGTACCAGTGGAAGAGACTCAATCCAACTGCTATCAGCGTGGCAGGTTATGGCAGCTTTCAGTTGCCGGTGGAACCTTTCCACTAATCCATTGCATGATTGATGATATGCAGTGGTTCGTCTGTGTTGGAAGCCGGCAATCTGGGAAAGACATTTAAATAGTGCCGACTCAAATTGTCTTCCACGGTCAGTTACAATCTTTGTGGGACATCCGAAACGCACTATCCACCCGCTGAGCAGGGCTTTCGCCACTGTCTCTGCTGTGATGTCCTGCAATGGTATTGCTTCAGGCCATCGCGTAAAGCGATCGATGGCGGTGAGGCAGTACCGGTAACCTTGTGATAAGGGTAGTGGTTCGACCAAATCGATGTGTAGGTCCCTGAACCTGGCCGATGAAAGATTATATGTACCGATAGGTGCCGACACATGACGAGTGACCTTGGATCTCTGGCAAGCAAGACAAGAACGAGCCCATTCTCTACAGTCGCGGCGAATGCCGGGCCATACGAAACGATCACTGACTAGTTTGACCGTGGCACTAGTGCCCGGGTGGCTGAGTGAGTGCAGACTCTCAAACACTAGGCGGCGCATTTCTTTCGAGACAAAGGGACGTTTAGTGTCACCTCTTACATCGCAGAACAGATTGACATCAGCACCAGGCAGTTTTATTTTCTTAAGACAGAGTGCGGTATCTGACTTTAAAAGATGTTTTAACTCTTTGTCTGAATCTTGTACAGTGGCTAATCTGAATAAATCTATCGGTTGAACGATTTCATTAACACGCGACAGAGTATCAGCTACTACGTTATTTTTACCTGAAATATGCCTTATGTCTGTACAAAATTGCGATATTACATCAAGATGTCGAAACTGCCTGGGTGAACAGTTCTCTTTTCTTAAGTTAAACGCGAATGTAAGAGGTTTGTGGTCAGTATAAATTACGAAATTCCTTGCTTCTATCATGTGCCGAAAGTGCTTGATGGCTTCATAGATAGCTAGAAGCTCGCGATCGTAAGGTGAATACTTCATCTGAGCTGGGCACAACTTACGTGAAAAGAATCCCAAGGGTTGCCACGCACCGTCCTTTAGTTGCTGCAGGACCGCGCCTAAAGCGGTATCTGAGGCATCCGTCACCAAAGCTAATTGAGCGTTGCTATCTGGATGAATCAGCATTGCAGCCCTACATAGGTCTTCTTTGCATGATTCAAATGCTGATAGCTCACCAGCAGAAAGCTCAATAGGGTGAGATCCTTTTACGGAACCGACTAACAGAGCATTCAGCGGTGCCTGATGTTGTGCAGCATGCGGAATAAACCTGCGATAAAAATTTACCATCCCGAGAAATCTGCGCAGCTCTCGTACGTTTTTTGGAGCTGGGAAGCTTTTAATGGCTTCTACCTTCTCCGGGGGTGGTTTGACGCCTTCGGCTGAGACATGATAGCCTAGGAACGTTACCTCTGGAGCTCCAAACACGCACTTAGCGGTATTGATCACCATGCCATACTCCTTCAACCTAGTGAATACCTGGTGTAGGTGGGTCTCATGGGTCTTCTGGTCTTTCGAGTATACCAAAATATCATCAACATAGGTATAGGTGAAATCCAGCCCCCGAAGCATCTCATCCACGAAACGTTGAAAGGATTGTCCGGCATTACGAAGTCCAAACGTCATGAATGGAAATTCGTATAAGCCGAACGGCGTCGTGATGGCGGTCTTCTCAATATCCTCAGGATTTATAGGAATCTGGTTATACGCCTTAACCAGGTCTATTGTAGAGAAGACCGTACAGCCACAAAGGTTGTAATCGAAGTCCTGTATGTGCCGTATCGAATACCTGTCCGGAATTGTTCTAGCGTTCAGCATGCGGTAGTCACCACAAGGACGCCAGCCATTATCCTTCTTCGGTGCCAGATGTAAGGGAGAAGACCATGATGATTCCGACGGCCGACAGGTACCAATCTGTAACATGGCCTCAAATTCGGCCTTAGCAATTTTAAGCCTATCCGGTGCCAATCTACGGGGTGAACAAGCTACTGGTGGTCCAGGTGTAGTCCGTATATGATGTAGTGTGTTGTGCTTAATTGTACTGTGTAAGCCTGAAGGGCGAGTGATGTCAGGGTATTCAGCTAGTATGCGATGATAAGCCGTGTCGCCAGACATTACTTTCACCGAAAAAACGTTTAAATTTTTTGCAAGCAAAGCCGAGGTGCAAAGCATAGTATTAGCGTCTACTAAGCGTCGATTACGAACATCTACAATTAAATTATAATAGGATAAAAAATCAACACCTATTATCGCCCGCGTAACATCTGCAACAATAAATCGCCAAGCATAGTCACGGCGCAAGCCTATATTAAGCACAAAATGAACATACCCGTACGTGTTGATAATCGAGCCGTTAGCGGCGCACAATTCATAGTTTGTTTTGTGACGATGCTCGGCGACTAATGATTTGGGGAAAACACAAATATCACTTCCAGTATCGACTAAAAATTGTATTTTAGTACGTTCGTCCGTAACAAATAAGCGACCGTTATTTGGACAGGCGTCGGTCGCCATAACGTTCTGCCCTATACTTTTCCCGAATAGTCGCACGGTTTTATACATTTGTTGGCTTGACTGCCGAACTTTGCGTGGTACCAACAAAGTGGGAACTTCCGGTAATTAGACTGGGAACGGTTGGAACGCGAATTTTCACGGGAACGGCGCCTGGAGTCGGATCTTCCTCGCGGTCGTGACATCCTTTCTACCCTCGTCTTCAAATGTTGAATTTGCCGAGTGAGCTCCGCAATTTGACTTGTCATGTCGGTAACACTTCCGGGCACGGGTACGACTGCTGCTGCTGCTACTTGCGGGCTTGGTGGGACAACATCATGGATTTTGTCCGCCAGCTCTGCGACCTCCTCTAATGACGCCTTCGACTGGGATGCTATAATAGACTGCGTACTGCTGGGTAGTCGACTGGTCCAGATGGTCTTCAGAAATTCTTCTGGTACAGCGGGGCCTGCCAGGTGCTGCAGGTGTCGAAGGAATTGTGAGGGTTTTCTGTCTCCTAGCCCCTCGTGGATCAGGAGCTGCTTTACCTTCTTCTCTCTGGATGCAGACAACCTTTTGATGAGCTCAGCCTTCAGTCGCTCGTACTTGTTGGGTCCCGCTGGTGCCGATATTATGTCTTCGACTTCTGATGCGTAGACTGGATCTAACTGGCTGATGGCGTAGTGGTACTTTGTGGCGTCCGTGGTGATGTTAGCCAGAAAAAATTGACTTTCCAGCTGTGCAAACCACAGTGCCGGTTTTTCGGGGTAAAATGGCGGTATCCGCACGCCAACTCGATGTACATCGCTCGGTGGGTTGCTCTCTTCGCTGCCGCTTGAACTCTTTCCAGCTTGACTCATGGTGTTCAAAATGGGGTCACCAGTGTGGTGGTAGCGGTGGTAAATTAAATGCGAACTAGATGACACTTAAACAGTTTATTACGTTCACAATACACACACGATAGACCAGTACAAAACAGAAGGAGACGTGAGTACACTAACGGAAAACTAGACGTAATACAAACAACTATAAAGCGAGGCTAAGCGGTAGGAAATAGCGGGAGCGCATACGACATGCATTCAGCGTTGAATACCGAGATTCGACTGTTGGCCGCGCGCAGAAGACTGCGCGCGGCCGGCACTCTCAAACCGGTTTCGCATTCATGCGCCCGGGCCTCGGCTGCAGTAATTAAGTGCACAAATTCTCTACTAACAAAATAGAATATGTTTGTCCGGTGTGCCATACAACATAAAACTTATTTTACTGTTACATTTTAGTATACAATATTTATTGATTAGGTATGTTTATGTTAACAACTGTAATATATATTCATAGTTTGTATACAATGTATTATGTATTTAGTTATTTACAAACAAGATATTTAATTTGTTTATCATATACATATGTTTTTATATAAGTAATATTTATATTATTATATCTATTCTATTATAATATTTACTATGTAGATACGCTACAAAATTATAATAACCTGTATAATAACCTGAGGGCATTGTTGCACCAACTGGAAAAATGGCAGTTAAAAACCCAGCAATGGGCTCAATGTAGCGTTGCCATCTCTAAAAATCAAATAGCCGGACTTACCCGTCTTAAAAGCCGGACTTTTGGGTCCCAAAGTCGGACATTAAGAAAAGTTAAGGATTTCTGACAAAAATATCGAACACATATATAAAAGCCGGACTTTTGATTTCCTGTCTGTCTGAGTCTGATAATGACAATAATTTATTCTGAGAGTCCTAAGTGATTCCTAGCGATAAAAAATCGTGAACATGTTTCTAATTATGAGTTCTTTACGTAAAAAAATACCTCAAAATTCGGCGGCTTCCCTTGGAATACTGAGCCTTATTTTTGTTTTTCAGTATCTTGTTTTTTATTTGCAGATTAAGATAAACTCATAATGTCAATATACCAACGGGATAGAGCAACAAACATGAGCTGTCAAACGAAACCGAAATAGGATGACATTTGTGTGTGTAAAATTGTTTATGAATGCCTGTCAGTTATGTATGTCATGTCGCTTTTTACATTAATGTCGATGTCGATAATATTAATTAGTAACAGTATTAAGAGAACTAAAATAGGATGGGATGGAATTTTGCATGGCTGAAACTACGATTGTTGAAAAACTCAGAAAATATTTTAAATCATTTATTTAACATTTCTCATTGCCCTCGGAAAAGAATTAAAAAGTGTTTATAAACATGTTTTTTAAGGGAAAATAATCAAATTAATATCATGTGCTTCCTCCACGTGCCCTAATTAAAGTTTCGACTCTTCTAGGCATGCTGAGAATAATGTTATCCAGAGTCTCCTGAAGCAGTCTCTGCCATTCCTCAACTAAGGCGGTTTGCAGTTCACCGATGTTGACTGGAGCTGGAAATCTGGATTTTACCCTTCTTTTCAGCAAGTCCCAGATGTGTTCTATCGGGTTCATATCCGGTGATCTTGCCAGCCACTCCATGACTGTGATATTCACATCATTCAGATATGCTAGAGTTGTTTGAGCAGTATGTGGTCGAGCATTATCCTGCATAAAAGTGAAGCCATTACCGATAAAGGGGGCAAACGGTACAACATTTTCTTGTAAAATGTCTCTTATACAGCGATCTGCATTCAGATTCCCTCCATTGATCACCACCAGTCCGTACGAGCTCCCAAGCATATCCCTTTCCAAACCATTATTGATCCTCCTCCATATGACACGGTAGTTTCAAAATTTGCTTGATTGTATCGTTCTCCTTTGCGTCTGTATATTCTTTGCTTTCCATCAACTTGGTTCAAAAGAATTCTGCACTCATCAGTAAACAATACCTTACCCCATTGGTCAGCATTCCAAAGTTGATGTTCCCGGGCGAAAGTGAGTCTGTTCCTACGGTGATGTACCTCAAGTCTTGGAGCTTTGGCGGGCATGAACGAACCAAAACCAGCTTCTTTGAGTCTTCTTCGTACCGTACGCTCACTTACTGATACACTTCGAAATTCTTCAAGCTCATTTCTGGCTTGAACAGCAGTCAGGCGTGGGTTCCTGCGAACGCGAAGTTGTATGAAACGATCATCTCTGCTCGAAGTACCCATTTTTCTGCCTTGTCCTGGTCTTCTCACATAAGCATTAGCCTCCCTGAATCGTTTAATACTGCGATGAATAGTGGAAATAGGTCGACCAAGCATTCTGGAGATCGCTCTATAGGTGTGATCATTTCTCCTAATCTCAAGTGCCCTGGCAATTTCAGTTGGGATCAAATCGGGCATAATGATGTCCTTGACGTTCAAAGAGAATTTAAATTAAAAAAAACAACAAATAAAACTGTATCTGAATGTAAATTTAACGAAATTTCAAACCAAAGTATAAAATAACCGCCATAGAAAATTAGCTCACATTGGTGTAAGTTCTAACAAAGCAAAAACAATTGCATGTAGGGAGACATTCAATTGTTTTTTCTAATGAAAATATTTTGTTCTAAAATTAAATAAAGTGAAAACCAGCCAGCAATGTTGCACAAAAAGGAAATTCGGCCTTTTTTTTGTGTTCCGCTAAATATGCCGGTGTGTGTAGTATCGTGTGTGTAACGTGGAGCAAGTTTTGGACGACTAGCCATTGGATTCTTAATAAAAATGCTTTGTTCGGGGTTATACGTTTCCTCGGGTTCCCTATTTTTATTACGATTTTGCATGATCTCAGTACGACGCTGTTATGATGAATTTTGTATCGTTTCATAAACCTCACTCATCTTAGCACGGTGATCTATAATATATTGCTGCAACAGGTGTTCAGTTAACTCGATATCCAAGGGGTCGCGCGGATCGAAATGACCTGTGATAATATCTAGCGGCCTGCACTTGGTAAAACTATGTATAGAACTATTGTACGCAAGAATGGCATAAGACATGAGGCATGACTACTGATTCACCGCGATGTTTTAACTTGAATATACGTAAGTGTTCTAGCAACGTGAGATGAAAACGTTCGACTATTCCATTTTCGTTTGGTGTATGTGCTAAGATCTTATGATGTTGAATCTTGTGAACGCGGGTGAACTCTAAAAATAATTGGTTTGTAAATTCTGTTCCTCGATCTGATACGATAATTGATGGTATACCGTGGTGAGTGCAAAACTTCAATAAACCTTGTACTATACTTATAGCGGTGCCATCTCTGAAACGGTATGCCTGTCCGTATTTCGAGAACGCATCTACTAACGTCAGATATTTTTCCGTTTCTACTGTGAACAAATCTAGGTGTAAAATCTCGAATGGTTTGGTTGGAGGAGGAACTATATGGAACTGCTGTTTAATTGGGTTGCGGTCGTACTTAGCTTAACCACATATATTACATTCGTTGATGTATTTCGCGATATCGTCTTTCATCTTAGGCCAGAAGTATCTTTTAGATAACGCAAGATGGCATTCAGTAATACCGCGATGATTGGTTTTACCTTCGTGGTATTTCTGAATTATCTCCTGTTGTCGCAAATATTCCTTGACGTTCTCAAGTTCAACTTTGGCTAACACTAAATTCATAGAGGAGCTTTTAAAATGATTCTGTATAACGGGAACGATAGAGTACATCTCTAAAGGATGATGTATAATGATACCAGTCTTAACTTTAGGATTAACGAATTCTTTAACTGCATTAATTACATCTCGTTCGAGGTTTGATTTAGATATTTGAATGGCTGTGCGCGTGTGACTTTCAAAAGGTTTAGATACCGTCGTTTTACTTTGATGTCACCGACTACTGTAAGAGATATTTGCCTATGAAATTTATTTAATGGTTCATCTGTAATGGGCACTTCTAATATTGGGTTTTCCGCATCTGTATGAATTGTGGCTGTATCAGAATTACCTAACGAAGGAGCATGTTCAGTGGGATTAGCCACTATTGAGCTTATTTCTTCGTTATGTATTTCGATACAATATAAGGCATCCGCATTTGTATTACATTTGCCTTGCTTGTACGTAACGGTAAAATCATATTCGCTCAATTTAAGTCTCCAACGAGTGAGACGAGAGTTAGGCTCTTTGAGATTCATAACCCATTGCAAGGGCTTATGGTCCGTGATAATTTTAAATTTGCGACCGAAAAGGTAAGGACGGAAATATTTGGTAGCCCATACAATCGCTAACAGCTCCTTTTCGATGGTACTATAATTTATCTCGCTTGTGTTTAAAGTTCTAGATGCATACGCGATAGGTTTATCACTACCAATAGGGCCTTGTGATAATACAGTGCCAATAGCTAAGTTAGATGCATCAGTTGTAAGCACGAAATCTTTAGAGAAATCTGGGTACTGTAGAATAGGATCGTTGGTGAGTAATAATTTACATTTCTCAAAGCAATTTATATAATTTTGATCTAAACTTATCTTAGACCCTTTCTTTAGACACTGCGTCATTGGTTTAGTTATACCCGCGAAATCGGGTATGAACTTGCGGTAGTAACCTAATAATCCGAGAAATCGCTTAATTTCGGTTGGAGTTTTTGTCAATGGATATCTTTTTACAGCTTCGATTTTATCTGGATTGGGTTTAATACCATCCTTACTAATAATATGGCCTAAATATGCAGTCTCGAGTTTGGGGAACTCGGACTTGTCCATTTGTATCTTAAAATTTGATTCACGTAGTCTCTGGAAAACTTTTTCTAAATTTAGCATATGTTCTTGTAGTGACGTACTGAATATAATGACGTCATCAAGATACACTAAGCAAATGACGTTTTGGAGCCCTCTAAGAACATTATCCATTACGCGTTGGAACGTACTTGGAGAGTTCTTTAACCCCATCGGCATTCTTAAAAATTCGAAATGGCCGTGTTCTACGTTAAATGCTGTTTTAGGTATATCCGAGGGTTCCATCTCGACCTGGTAAAAGCCACTAGCTAAATCGAGAGTAGTAAAGTACTGGCAGTTACCTAATTTATCTAAAATATCCGCGATGTTAGGGATTGGGTACTTATCATCAATGGTTTTCTCGTTTAATTTACGAAAATCCACTACGAGACGCCATTTCATCTTGCCAGACGCATCAGCTTTTTTGGGGACTACCCAGATTGGTGAGCTCTAAGCAGACTGAAAAGGTCTTATAATCCCCTGCTCCAACATTTTACTAATCTGATCACTAATCTCTTGTCTATGCACGTATGGATAACGGTAGCTCTTAGTATATACAGGTTATTCGTCTGATGTTTTAATAGAATGTTTTATTTGATTAGTAAAAGTTATTGTCTCGCCCTCGATATAAAATACGTCCGCATACTGAACGCATAGAATTTCTAAGTTCGCGCGTTCTTCCTCATTAAGGTGATTTGTCCGTAGCCGTGAGAGCACCTCAGTAGCACGCGTCGATAAGTTGTCCGTAGCGCGCGGGTGATGTAATGATGTACTCATACTACGAGAGTGACGTAGATCGCCGCTCGTAGCACAGTCAAGGTTCGTAGCACAGCGTTCGGTACGTGTGTACTCGATGTTATATAGCTCGGCGCTAATGTGACGATCGACCGACAAGATTACGTCATGTTGAGTAGGATTTGTAACTTCCAAAAATCCACGGCTAGTTTTGACTGTGGTGAGACACTCTCTTACAATGCAATTAGATAAAATCTGTTCGGGAATAAAAAACTTCTCCGTCACAGGGATTTATTGGCAATTTTAATAATTTAGATGATTGGGCCGTGATAATGTCTTCATACAAATTTACGTTCCGCGAGTCATAAACATGAATTGGATTTCTAGCGTAGCGAGTAACAAGTGTCTTATTCTTAAAATCGATAGAAGATTCCCAACTATTTAGTAAATCGGACCCGATGAGACCATCAAAGTAATCATGGAATTTATATACGTAGAGAGTAATGTTATCCCTATCCTGGAACTCCGGGAAACACGGTAACGTTATAGAGTGATCGCACCTACTTACCGCGTGAACATTAACTACTTCGAACGGTTCATAATTTATTTGTACGTGCGGGAAGTATTTTTCGATCGCTTCTGGGCTTATAAACGATTGGTTGTCCAACCAGCAATTTTGCCCTATAACCAAACCTTATATCTCAAAAAAGCTAGGTAAACGATGTATAAAGGTTTTTGGCGGTGATTGATTGTTGTGTAAAAGTGTTTGACAATACATTTTGGCTCTATAAGTTTATACAGCAAAAACGACCTATTAGGAATTGATGTAAAGGTTTACTTCGCGACTTTGTATAGCTGTTATAGTCAGGCGTTATAGCAACCTCCAATGTGACTAGTATACAACGATAGAACTTTATAACAGTGTTTACTGTCGCTCTAATGCGCCTGATTTACGTAATAAAGGTGCTGAACGAACTATAATGGGTCTTTCGTTATAGTAGAGATGAAAACTCAAGAATAGGCCGATATTGTGATATTGTGGGTTTTTAGATCGTCCTTACAGTACATAGTACTATATTGGGCACAAAAAGTCTACAACAGAGTTATTTGGTGATATAGCTGAGTTTCAAATTACATTTATGTAGCCCAAATTGTCATATAAAGGTGTGTTAACGGTCGTTATAGTCGTAGTGATAAACTTATCACAAAGACACAACGTCGTCAAGAAGCATTCAAATCACTAATGATAGTCAAAACCAAGTTGAAGACTCAATTATAGAAAATGGTTCCGTACAAAATACATTTTACGTTAATGACGAAATAGAGAATTATTTAAAAATGGACAATGATTCCAGGTGTGACAGTATTTCAGATGTGATGATTGATGATTTTCAAATGTGTGATTTCCCACGGCCATTCTGTTACCGCAAGTAGCTTTAAGTCGTCCCGCGTTAAAAACTTATCGATATTTATAATGACAACCATTTTGCTTAATATTGCACTGAAAAAGAAAAAAAAACACTTTTTGTTCCCAAAGCTCAATAATATTCTATTAAGGAAAATCAGCAACTTTATCACACAAACTCAGAGTATTAATAAATAATAGAGCTGATTTATATACCCATATTTTCTGACATGGTATTTTTATAAGTTTAATAAAAAATATTCATCACATTTAAGGCACAAGGACAAGCTCAGAAGGAACCCTAATTTCACGTAATGGTGGTTGTGATCTGTCATAACAAGTGCTATATTAGAGTTCAGGAAGCTGGAAGTATGTTTATGACTAAAAATTCGTAATTGTTTTAGTAAAAGCTCAATAATTCGAGAGGGGCATTCAAATATTGTCGTAAACCCGTACATAGTTTATCAGTAAAATTACAGTCGCACGTCATTTTCCCCGTAAGAGATGAATAATTTAATTATAAAATAATATCTTGCCTTCACGATATCCTCGTATTCCCTTTTTATTATAATTAATTTTTTTTTCTTTACTGAGACACTGCAGCGGCGTGAACGAATGTAAAATGAATGAATGATGAATATTAGTGAAGTAATGTAATCATGAACTCTTTTACAGTACAAAAAGGTACTGTAGTACTGCGTTGCGGTGGTGCTTGTATGTCATCAAATAGAGATTGCGTTACTGTTACATCAACTGTAATAGGCCAAAATGGTCATCCCTGATACCACTACAGTTGTACTTTAACACTGAATGGAGATATAATTGCGCCATTCTTTGTAGGTGCACCTTCTTTGGCCGTTTATTTGACCACCAATTAGTTTTTACAAAACGTTCTATGGTCTTCTATACAACTAACTTTTGCTGGTTGGGTGGCTCCGGTATCTATAAGTAATTTTAACCCTTCTGTCACAAAGCGGGTGAATTCACCCTCAGCGAAATTCCGTCAAACACCAACCGGGCGTAAACGCCCAGAGCACCACGCGACTTAAAACTTTAATATTGTTTATTTAGAGCCTACTTTTGTATGAAGAAGTTTAACTATAGACAAACTAGAATAAATTTGCTACACTCTCAACTCCTAACAACTTTATTCTCTGCGCGTTTTAATTTTTTTTTTTTATTTCAATTTTTTTTTTGCGAATTACGTCATTGGCGCAGGTGCTGTCACTTACTTTTGGCCTTGTGACAAAGGGGTTAAAGGAGGATCTGATATTCTATTAAAAAATAATTGTCTCTGGGTCTGTAAGTTAAGTTCTATTTTGGCTTTTCGGACTGGCTCGGCTTCCGAAAATCCTCAGATTTGCTGGATGATTGACTTTCTTCGACAGGTTCATCTACATACTCCGTGCTATTCAATCCGGGATAGCAATAATTAAAATCGTAATTACTACTGTAATTATATATTGTATAGTCGCTGTTATCGTAATAAGGCTCCGTTTCGCCGTAATAGTAATCCGAGTAGTTATCATTGTAAGGACCGTATTCATAGTCATTACTCTCGTTAAAATTAATTTCGCAAGTTTTAAAATAATTACTTGGCGGTGGATTGCCAAACTTACGCCAATCGTGCCCACTGGGTGGCAAAGGTTTGCTTGCAAAATGACTTACGCCACTCATAGGTTTAGGTGCCTGATACTGCGAAGGGAATGAATTATTCCTATTAGGCATTCTAAACACATTACTCTGTGGATTGTGATGGAAATAGTATTCTGAACCTGATTTAGGTTCGGAGCTAATAAGGATTGAATTTCTTTTTTAACTAATGTTAAAAAAGAAATTCAGTCATTTAACATTACTTTTTACAGAATTTACAATTATTTGTTCCTTATCTGAATTTATAAAATATAACATATCTTGCCGACTTATTGGAGTGGTTTCATTGGCTAATGATATGGTTCCATTCTCTTCACTATCCGGTGTGACAAACGGAATCTTAAATTTTCTATTTACAAATACAATTGTTTCACTACAGAAGTCCAATAAAACTTTATTCTCGCGAAGAAATTCAATTCCTAAAATTAAATCAGATCCCAACTCGTTCATAACGAATAATCTGGCCTTGAATACCATTGATTCGATGATGAAATTTACTATCACCTCATACTCAACCGGGACAATGGAACCAGTTACAGTCTTCAGGAACCTTTTACACGGCAAAGTTTGAGTTATCAAACCGCACTTTTCGACCATTCGTGACCCTATCACGGACACCGTTGCGCCCGTATCTATCAAAGCAAAGCATGCTTCCGTACCTATGCATAACTTAACATATGGATTAGGAAACGATCGACCATTCACTCACTCAGAGGAGCATGCGTGTACTGGTGTCTGTGCACGGAGCTCGGAGCGAATCTCTGCACTCGATGCCGGTGTCGGAGATTGCGTTCGAGACACATTCGGCGCGCGTTGGACTGTAGCTGCGCGCTGTACTGGAGACTGCATTCGGGACCCGGTGCATATCTCCGCACCTCTTACCTGGCACCGGTCCCGCGGCGAAAATTCGGCGTGCCTCTTCGATGTCCATCAGAACGATAATAATTGCTTCTTTGTGGAGTACTAGGGAAATAAGTAGCATTATCTTCACGATTCATGCGCGGTCTTAAATTGTAACGCGGGGTTGAAAATTCTTCGCCCCTCATTCCCTGTGAAGTACTCGGACAGCCATCCCTTGGAGGAGTTTGTCTGTATGTCATAGGGGATGGGGAACGGTATCGATCACTTTGCCTAATGGCTGCTGGAGAATATGGGCGATATGACGTTCGATCGCCTGAGCCATCTCTATGAGAATTTCCAGAGGGTTCTTTGATGGGGAAATTAAATGACACATCACCATTATTCCCATCTAATATATCTCTTATGCGAATTAATGTATCTCTTAAAGCGGCTTTATCTATAAAATTTTGTACCGCCAACAAATTCTTTTCCCGTGGAATTACACTACGGAGATAGGTCATTATAAAATCATTTTCATTTGTCACATTGGCTTTCACGGCCAGATCTGTCAGTCTATAATAATAGTCTAATAACGTTTCTGAATGTTTTTGTTGTGCGGTGTAGAATTCGGCCGCCGCATTCCCTGCCGAAGGAAACTCCTTTTCAAGAAGAGATAGGATATCGTTTAAAGATAATTCCGGTTTGTATATTATCTTATAGAACATTAAAGCCGGACCCTTTAAGTAGGCGGCGAGAATAATGGCTAGATCTTTCTCGTGCCATTTATTAATAGCGGCGATACACTTAAACTCACGAATGAAATCTCCAATGGAGGCACCATCCACCCCGGAGAAAAATTGTACATTCGACATATTGGAATTGCAATTTTTTTTAAAAGATGAAAAATAAAGAAAATTATATATCGCCTGTATGTAGAAATTTTCTTGTGTGTGCGAGATTCTCAACACACAACTTCTTCTTCTTCAAAAGATATCTCGTTCCTTCAAACGTAACGTTTTTTTCTTTTGTGTGCGACTCCCTCAACACACAAATCCAATGGAGCCCTAGCTATCCGATATTTTGCGAACTTTCCTTAGCTATAAATATAGGCGTTCGGCGCGGTGCCTCCACCAAATGTAACACCCGGCAGAGTCGTTACTTAAGGTACCGGGGGGTTTTTCAATGAAAAGGCTTCCAAAGCTCAAGATATTATATTACTTTTA
The DNA here is from genome assembly GCA_963082485.1 of Eudonia mercurella. Lineage (NCBI taxonomy): Eukaryota > Metazoa > Arthropoda > Insecta > Lepidoptera > Crambidae > Eudonia > Eudonia mercurella. The sequence goes on along the minus strand of OY720023.1, from coordinate 15,783,414 downwards.
ATATTACAATAACATTAACAATCCATCGACGACGCGGTCCGTCAATCGAGTCCGCGATGTTCTTCTTTTTTCTTCCATCTCTTTTTCTTCTACACCGTTTGAATTCAGGCCACGGCGGCTGCCAGACAGTATGCCCGAGCAAGGAGTCTCGGTTACTACAGTACACAACAAAACCTATCATATTACATATAGGCAATGCAATATCAGTGCATTACTTTTAGCGTGTAATTATGTTTAAGCTTGTACACAGATATTCGTCATAACGTTTAGCTAATTGGCGACATGGTGGAGGTGCTGGGATTCTATAAATAGCATTCAAAACGAATTTGTTTCGTTTAAATCATTGTTTTTTTACAAAAAGGATAGTTCGATTTTGTGTTTGAAAGCTATGTTCATAGTAAAAAATGGTTTAAGTAAGCTTAGTAGATTAAAGGCAATTCGTATAGAAGTGTAAAAATAATTGAGTTAGGAATTTAAATTAGTGTTTTACTTGAAGTTAGTGTCCAATCATATTATTAATTATTGCCATAGTTAACCAGTGTACTTAACGTAAAAAAGAAGTGCACCGCGTCATTATTTTATGTAAGCAATGCAACTATTCACTATTTTGTGAGTTTATTCAGTAATATCGATTTTTACAATTATCGCATTATGTATTTTTCGAATGTGCTTACTTTCTGTAATCATCTTGCTGTGAACATTATTTTATACAATGATCTTACATTGAAAATTAATAAAGTAGAAAAGAATACCTGGCATTCTCCTTTTAGTTTATACTATAAGTTGTAAACGTAAACAAAGATTACGGTTGAATTACACCACACCTTACTTTGATTTGCCATTTTACCTAGCAAAAAAACATATTTCATATTTAATTATTAAGTGTGTTTTGTACTATGTTGGTATAACATACCAACTTAATTAAATAATTAAATGACACATCACCATTATTCCCATCTAATATATCTCTTATGCGAATTAATGTATCTCTTAAAGCGGCTTTATCTATAAAATTTTGTACCGCCAACAATTTCTTTTCCCGTGGAATTACACTACGGAGATAGGTCATTATAAAATCATTTTCATTTGTCACGTTGGCTTTCACGGCCAGATCTGTCAGTCTATAATAATAGCCTAATAACGTTTCTGAATGTTTTTGTTGTGCGGTGTAGAATTCGGCCGCCGCATTCCCTGCCGAAGGAAACTCCTTTTCAAGAAGAGATAGGATATCGTTTAAAGATAATTCCGGTTTGTATATTATCTTATAGAACATAAGCAAAAAAACATATTTCATATTTAATTATTAAGTGTGTTTTGTACTATGTTGGTATGTTATACTAACATAGTACAAAACACACTTATAAGCATTCCTTTATGGAGTTTTAGAGATTTTACATTTACTTAGTAAATTTTTGTTATAGATTTTCAAACATTTCAATAAGAAGACAATAATCTACAATCTTGTTCTTGGGTCATTTACGAATAGTATTTAAAATGGAAGACGTCATCCAAACTCGATTAAAACTAATTTATGATTTTGTCCAGTCGTACTTGAACTCTGCTCAGTGTGCTTTTAAAGAATTATCAGATTGTGACAATAGCTATAATGCATTAGAATTGGCTGGGTCTAAGCTTAATTTGCACCCAAATCAAAGGTTTGTTTCGGAGATTCATAATTACTGTACACTTATAAAAGAACCTAACGTTGATGAAATAAGTCAATTTACATTAATCCAAATACAGGCCGAAGACTTACTGTCAGAAATAGAAGTTACTATCAGACGTAATAACCGGAATCGTGCATCTTTTTCAACCAGCAGCGAGAACGTTAACATTACTAGCAAGTTACCGAGAATGGAGTTAACCAAGTTTGATGGCGACGTCCTCAAATGGTACCAATTCTGGGACCAGTTTTCATCAAACGTTTACAATCGGAATATCAACGATGTCGATAAGTTATTGTATCTTCAGTCAGTTCTTGAAGGTAACGCGAAGCAGGCGATTGATGGATTAGACACAACAAACAAAAACTATAGTATAGCGGTCAATACATTAAAAGAGCGGTACGGAAAACCTGGCGCGATTATTGATGCTCATTATGTAGCACTATATAAGATTAAAACCGCTGCGACTAATGAAGTTAAAGATTGTAGACATGTTCTCAATGAAATCGAAAGACATCTTAGGGTTTTAAGTTCCTTGGGCGAAGATGTCAATCACAATCACTTACGGGTTATGATTATGGAAAAATTCTCTGAAGACCTTATTTATGAATTGACGATTGGCGACCTCCTTGGTCGAGTGGCTTGCACACCGGTTTTCATGGTGTCGCTATCTCTGAGGTCCCGGGTTCGATCTCCGGTCGGCTCAATTTAGAAATACCTGTTTTTCTATATTGTTTCGGGTCTGGGTGTTTCCTATGTATAATAAATATGTATTTAAGTATATTAAGTATGTTTATCCGTTGTCTAGTTAACCATATAACGAGTTTCTTAAGGAAGCTTTTCTTGGGACTAGATAATTGGTGTGAGTGTAGGAAACATTTATTATTAAAAAAAAAAGAATAAAAATTGGTGGCGAAGACGAATCAATTGATAGTATTAGAAAATATTTAGAGTATATAATATTGGCTAGAAAGACAGACAAATTTCGAAACCAAACAAGTTTCGGACCATTTTACACTAGGCTCCTTACATGTCAAGTCTGAAGAGGTGAGAGATAGTAAACAACGCAGATACCCCACTTTTAGAAAAAATAAGCTTATAGTAGTTATAAAAGCAAACTACCTCCTCGTAAAAGACCACATGATACCTCTAATAGAACCGATGAGCCACCTAAAAAGAAATTTAATAGATGTATATTTTGCAAACGAGATCATTTCAACGATCAATGTATTGTTTTCAAATCAGTCCAAGAAAGAAAATCTCAATTAGGTAACCGTTGTTACAATTGCTTTAGTGAAGGGCACAGGGCTGACAATTGCCGTTCCAAACGAAAATGTCGGCATTGCAATAAGTTCGGTACCTACTCATAATCGAGCCTTATGTCCTACTAAATTGACAGAGCCATTGAAATCAACACATACTAATGGCTTGCACGTCAAGTCTGAAGTAAGCACTAAATTTTCAGCGCTCATACATAACAGAGTCAGTAGACTCTGTGTGACTGTCACGTCACTAAATTACCTACAGTTGAAAAAATAAATTTATCAATATTTACGTTTGGTTCCAAATCCCCACATCAGTTAGAAAGTCCTGTAGTACAATTTAGAATGACCACTCGAATTGGTGTTAAACGGCTCATACATGCAAACGTAGTACCTAATATCACACACAGCATATGTACACCGGTTTTTAATGATCAATCTAAAGTGTGGAACGATATCAGATTAAAGAATCTTACATTAGCAGATGATGGTTCTTCTGGTGATAAAATAGATATCTTAATCGGCAATGATTATTATCATTCGTTCATGTCACATGAAAAGATCACTGTTAAACGAGATCTTTCTTAGTTAATTCCGATTTTGGTTGGGTGTGGTCGGGAAAACTTTGCAAGAATGTTGACAGTTCAGATCAGTTAACCGTTTTGACTTATTTTCAATCCGATGGATTATGTAGCAACCAATTAAATGAACCTGATCTGCCATTAAAGTTAGATGATGTCAAAAAACTATGGGACCTAGAATCTATAGGTATTACAGATTCTCCAAACTCTACACGTGATGAAGAGGCAATCAAGCATTTCAATAATACCGTTCAGTTTAAAGACAATCGATATCATGTCAGTGGCCGTGGGCTGAAAGACCGCCAGTCTTACCTAGTAATTTGGGGTTAGCTTGGGATCGTCTCAAAGTTTAGTAAAACGGTTAAATGATTCAGAAATAAAAACTTACGATCATGTTATTCATGAGCAGTTACAGAAAGGGATCATAGAATTAGTGCCTGATCTTACTGTGGCACAGTCTCATCCGGTTCATTACCTTCCACACCATTGCGTTCGTAGTCGAGATAAGTCAAAAACGCTTCGTATTGTTTATGATGCATCGGCTAAAACAGCAAATAACCGAAGCTTGAATGAGTGCTTACATCGGGGACCATTGATCTTAGAAGATCTTACGGGACTGTTGATTAAATTTAGAGAACATCCTATAGGAATAATAGCAGACGTTGAAAAGGCTTTTTTACAATTAGGCCTCCAAGATTTAGACAGAGACGTAACACGATTCCTTTAGTTTAAAGATTTTAAATCTGATAGTCATCCAGATAATGTTTTGCACTTACGGTTTTGTCGTGTTCCATTCGGTGTTACGAGTATATCAAGTCCGTTTCTACTAAATGCAGCGATTAGGTTTCATTTAACAACATCAAATATTGACCATTTGAAACAACTGGCAGACGATATATATGTAGACAATATAGTAACGGGAGCGCGGACAGATTCAGATGCACAAAAATTATATAGGGCGTCTAAACAAGCATTCGATAGTTTGTCCATGAATTTGCGCGAGTGGAACTCAAATTCGAAAGAATTAGTTGCGTCTATACCAAATGAATTTCAAGCTAGAGATCAAAGGACAGTAAAAGTTTTAGGTTTGATTTGGGACATACGTAATGATCGGCTATATTTGAAACCAACCTTAAATAATAATGATTTAAATACAGTTCAATCAAAATGAGCCGTGCTAAAGACTAATGCTTCAGTATATGATCCTTGTGGGCTAGCAGTACCAGTGATGCTCCCAGCAAAACTTTTCTTTCAGAAACTATGGACAGCAAAAATTAAGTGGGATGTAAAGTTAAGTGATGACTTACTTTCTGAATGGAAACATATAGCTTCAAAATTTTCTTATTTAAAAGATATTTCCATTGATCGTTATTACGCGCATGGTCTAAACAGGGATGAATCTGCGGTACCAATTGAGTATGAGCTGCATTGCTTTACTGATTCATCTATGGAAGCCTATGCAGCGATAATTTATTTACGCAGTTCTTTGCGCGCTAGTAATATTGTCAGTTTTGTTATTGGCAAGTCTAGATTAGTGCCCTTAAAGGACAAGAATAACCTACAAATTCCGAGGCTAGAATTGCTGGGAGCACTCATTCGGTGTAGGCTTTTAAAATACGTATCGAAATTCTTACGGCTAAAGATCAAAAATCAATTTTTGTGGACTGATAGTCAGATAGTTTTGAGTTGGCATAAATCAGACAAACTGCTTCCGCCGTTTGTGTCACAAAGAATAAACCAACTAAACTTAATCCATCCGACGTAGGTACTAGGGCAGATAGTGTAGACTCTTACAATAGATGGCTCACGGGTCCTGATTTTTTGACGAGGGATTCAGAACAATGGCCTGCGTATCCTAATACAGATGTAATTAACACTCAAATTTCTGTGGCTGGGGAGGGTCTTCCGAATACAATGTCTCCAGATAGTATGGATCGATCAGATTCAGATAGGATTGAAGTGATGATAATAGATAATGATGACGACGATGAAATCAAACAGATATTAAAAATTCAAACAGAATATTTCCCTAAGGAAAATAAAGGTCTTACTACTGATTTATCAAGGTCTCTTCAATTATACCAAGACTGTAACGGACTTATTCGATGTAAAGGTAGATTTAAAAACACGGATTTGACACATGATCAGAAAGAGCCCATTCTTCTTCCGAAGAATGTAGATTTTACGCACGACATCATAACTAGATTACATCAGAAAAACTATCTATATATATATATATATATATGTTGGAGTTTCTCATACAGTAGCACTATTAAGGCAGAAATTATGGGTTCCATATGGTAGGTCTACAGTTCAGAAAGTTATTAGAAAATGCACACAGTGTGTAAAATACGGTGGTGGTCCTTGCAAACTACTAGCTATGCCCAACTTACCAGCAGCAAGAGTGAAGCTCAGTCTGCCTTTCGCGTTTACGGGCCTAGATTATTTCGGACCACTCTTTGTTGATGAAGTCACTAGAGAGAAACGATCGTTATGTCTCTTTACGTGTTTAACAATAAGAGCCATCCATATGGAAGTCGTTAAAGATTTATCTGTCAAAGAATGTTTACTAGCTATAAGGAGATTTACTGCAGTTAGAGGTTTACCTCAGCTGATTGTATCAGATAATGCCACACAGTTTAAACTTACAGCTGATGTGATGAATTCCGATTACTGTATAAGGAATAAATTGCGTTGGAAGTTCATTCCGGAGTTAGCTCCCTGGTTCGGAGGTTTTTACGAGCGTCTGATAGGATTAGTTAAACACTGTTTAAAGCGAACATTAGAAAAACATCTTATTAATCACAATCAGTTATGTACAGTAATTAAAGAAATTGAGGCTGTAATAAATACCAGACCCTTGACAACAGTAGGTGCTGAGTTAGAGCACGTTTTAACTCCTACTGATTTCCTACGTGTAGGCGGCCCAGTTACTATGCAAATTTCAGACCTTGACTATTTAGAACCAGCTACTGTAACCAAGACCAATCTGATTGACAGCTGGTCAAATAGTCATTTCAGAATTTGCGAAGATGTTTAGCAACCAATACTTGACCAGTATTCGTGAGCGAAGCTACAAGCATCGTTAATCCAGAGTTATTGTTAGTAGACCCCCTAAGATAGCAGAAACAGTTCAGTTAAAATCAGACGACAACAGAATAAATTGGAGGGTTGGTAAAATAGCAGAGCTAATAAGGGGTTCGGATGGACAAGTTAGAGTAGCTAGAGTCAAATTATCATCAGGAGAAACCTTTACCCGCTCCATCGGCCACCTCTTTCCGCTTGAAATTGACGATCAGAGCACAGATCCTTTACCAGATTCTGAACAACCAGTACAAGTCGAAAGTGATCCACTCAGAAGCAGTTACAAATCAACGGAAGTAGTGAGATATTGGGCATTCTAACTCACTTTCGTTCGGTCGCAGATGCGACCTCGCTTGTTCGTTAGAATGCCCAATATCTCGAACGTATCGCAGTTTTGCAATGGATAGCATACCATCTTCTGTTTTCATGTCGTCCGTTTGAGATGTACAATATTTTAGAATGAGTATCGGCATAAAAAGTATGCAATTATATTGAGAACGTTAAAAACAAAATAAATGTAAATAGCCGATGTTGTCAAGTAATTGGTTCATAATACAATTATTTAAACGCTAGTTTTGTAGTTACTTTAAAACGCATCATCAGCATTAAGTTGCCCGCCTCCCGCTGCGCGCGGCTTTGTTGCGCCATGCGGATGCCGGATGTAGTGATATGACGCTCGTACTCGTACCAATACTCATACCTAAATCACTACCGAAATCCACCCGTTCCTGATTATGTATTATAATCGATGAATGAAACAAAATATTATTTGAATTTGGTCCGACGTTTGTATTCGTTTATCAAAACTAAGTAAAATTCATATGGGATGATAAGAAGTTTAGTAAACAAAACAGAGAGCATTTTATTTTCGTCAAAGTACGATTTCTAAATTTGATTCCTGATTGATTCAATATGACGAAAACCGATTTTCTTGTTTCAACATAGATGTTTAATATATTAAAATAAGAAATAAATATTGGAGGTTGTAACAATTTTTCACAACATATAAATCATCATAAAGAAACTGCATCTTGTTAATTTTATATTACACAATGATAAATTAAGTTCTAAAATATAAAAATAAATATTCTGTATTTTTTGTGTGATTAAACATTAACGTATTTAAGAGTATTCCGAAGTTCGATTCCCAGCGCTAACAATATTATGTAAGCTGCTATGAACGAATCTGGATTGTGTGTAGTGTTTTTAACCAACTAGTAATTTAAGTCTCTAAGGGCCGATTTTTCAATGCTCAGTTAAACCACCAGTTAAGATTTAATCAACAGTTAACGAAATTGTCAATTTTTCAATCAGCAGTTAAGCCCTAACCAAAAGTTAATCTCTCAAACTGACAGTTAAACTTAACTGGCCGTTCACACCTCAGTTAGTAACTATCTGACCGATTAGTTCACGTTCTTCTGCCATTACGCTCGTGAATTTGTAGGTTATATTTGTGGTGTTTTTGCTCCTAATTGTAGAAAAATGGAAGTTTTTGATTTAATTGAAGACATGGCAATCGAAGAAGACTACGCAATATTGAACTATCTAAATCCAGACACAAGGCAAAGAATTATAAGAGAACGACCCGATAATATGTCTGAATGGGACGACAAAAAATTTCACAGGCGATTTCGGCTTGAAAAACATACTGTGCAATTATTATTTTCCTTGATTGAAAGTAAAATTGCTAACACAACGAATAGGTTAGTATTTTAATGCCTACTTGTAAAAGGATTAGGCACATATCTATTTATAACAGCGATCTATGTGATTTTGATTTGATATTACCTAATAACTTTGTTACAGAAACCAATCTGTTCCACCGTTACAGCAATTATTGCTGACTTTACGTTTCTATGCCTGTGGTAGTTTTTATATTACAATTGGTGATTTTGCTGGAATACACAATACCACAGTTCATAAAATTATAAAAAAAGTAACTGAAGCAATTACATCTTTACGCCCAGAATTTATTAAATTGCCCATTAATAGGGAAGAAATACTATCAGTGCAGGAAGGCTTTTATAATATTGCCCGTTTTCCAAGAATTATAGCTGCATTGGATTGTACACACATCAAAATAATATCTCCAGGTTAGTTTGTATACCATCTTAAAACAGTATTGAAAAGTAATAATAAATTAGAATTCTTTAATTTTTATACTAAGTAGGCATTAGTTCAAAAGACGTTGAACCTCAACACATTTTAACCGTATATATTATATACCTACTTTATATCAAGCATAGTAAAAAAGAAAACAACAGCCGCACTGCAGTTTTCTTCTTTGTAGGTAATCTTGACTGTACAAATAGATATTTATAATTTGGACACCACATCTCTATCATAGTACCTACCTGCTAACTTTATATTATTTTTTAGGTGGTAGTAATGCAGAAGACTACAGAAACCGAAAAGGATTTTTCTCCTTAAATGTGCAAGCTATGTGCACAAGTGATTTAAAATTTGAAGATATTGTAACAAGATGGCCAGGCTCAACACATGATAGTTTAATATTTTCAAATTCGGCAGCTAAAATTCAATTAGATAGTAACAGGTTTCAAAATGCAGTGGTTCTAGGAGATAGTGGATATTTTTTAAATAATTATTTATTAACTCCGTTAAGCGATCCACAGACCCAAGTGCAAAGATTATATAACGAGTCTCATATTCGAACTCGAAATGTAATCGAAAGATGTTTTGGAGTTTGGAAAAGAAGATTCCCTGTTTTAAGTATAGGAATGCGTTGCCGTATTCCTCTTGCTCAAGATATCATTGTGGCAACAGCAATTTTACATAATATTGCAAGAAGCAGAAATGAAAGAGAGCCACCAGTGGACCCTGAAGTCCACATTCCACAAGAGCCACAATTTGATCCCGTTCCTGGTGATCAAATACAAATAGAAAATAGACGTAGTAGCACACGGGATTTTATGCTAGAATATTTTGAAAGTCTAGTCAACCAACAGTAAATATTGGTTGATTACCAGATAATACCATAATACTTGTAACTTTATTTTCCACTATTAAATTCTAATAATTAAACTAAAATCTTTCAATTAAACCTTCACTTTACAAAAAAACAGTCTAGCCTAGCGATAGGTGCATCTCCATCCGATTTGCTTTTAGAATAACCATAATAAGCATTTCTAATGCATTGATTGAAAGTTAAAACCTACGCCATGGCGGGCGATGCCATATCTCTCAGATGCCATGGTCTCAACCAACCGTCTTCAGTTGTAAGTAACTGGAATGATTTGTGTTGGCTATAAAATATTATGAAAAATTACAAATACCGCTAAATAAAAAGAAAGTTAAATGTACAGAAAAAATAATAAATAAACAATAGAACTATAAAAACAAATTTATTTTAGAGATTCTAATACATTATTTTGATTAAGCACCCTATTGCTCAGCTGGCGTACAAGAATTTCATGCAATTCTTGTTTCCTCCTCTCATCGTTTTGCAAATGTAGCATTTTTAATCTGTGTTCTTCGGCAACAAAATCATGTTCTTTTTTAGCAAAATCTTTTTGCAGTTCAATTAGCTCTAAGCGAGCTTTGCTTAGCTGGTCCAGCACTGCAGTCACTCCTGCTTTGGTGGTTTTGGAATTATTGGGTTTTAGAACCGGGTTAATTTTAGTCTTCAAGGATTTTGGAGTCCATGTCGACCAACTGTTTTCTAAAAACAAAGTTTTTTATTAATTATAAATAGAGTTATTAATAAATTTTCCATTTGCAATGCTATTGATATTACATACAGATATAAATATTAGAAAATAGTGACCTCCCTCCGACTCGCAGGTTGGAATCCCACCAAAGCTACTCGGAGGAAGGTCCCTTTTATCTAGTATTTATACATTACAGATATAATTAGAAAATATAAAATTTATCTAACTTGATCATGAAGAATATACCTTTTTGAGTTTGACTATTATCTTCATTGTCATCCTCCATAAGTTGATATACATCAACAACATCAAGATCTAAAAAGAAAAGAAAACAATTGTAATTTTATAGTTAATTGTGAATAAGTACACAGTAATATAGTGATCAAAATGATAGTAAACACACCATTTTCTATTTCTGCAACCATTGCATTGGGCCTTGGAACTTCATCAGTAATAACATTTTGATCTAAAAAAGAATAAGTACGTTATTGTATTGAACAAAACATAAATTATTATGATTCATCTTACACATTTAACAATACACATTGCATATTCTTGCCTAATCATCACATAATTATGATACTTTACCTATGACAGGAATATCATCACTTGGCAAAATGATAATGTTTTTTAGTGGTTGTGATGGCCATGCTTCCACTAAAACTTTGGTATTTTGTTCCGGCACAGGTGCTGAAAAAAAGTGTAGAATAGTTATAGTACTTATGTCCTATTATATTGTGTTAGATGTTAACAACAGCTGTCCTTAATTTTACTTTCGATTTAATCAATACGATAGTTCTCAAGCGAAATGGCTCCTCCGTAATGGATAAAAAACCAAATTTTACTTCATACCTGCAATGCTATCGCTATCGTTCCGAGCATCGAGTCCGGTCATGTTGGAGCAAATTGCCATCACTTTCTCCTCAACATCGGTAAAATCTGGGCCTGAAGACGGACCGCCGCCAGTTTTATAAAGTTCCTGACGATGTTTGGCCATAGTTTTTTTTGTTTCTTTTTTATGCTCTCATATTTGAACTTCAAAGTCCTGGCACTTCGCATTGTGACGCCTGTAGCCGCATTAAATAGTAAAGTGATTTTAATCCATGCTGCTTCTTTGTCTTTGTTTGTCACGGCATCGGTCTTTTTATTTTCAATGATTGTGCGATGTTTCGCCACTAACTCGGTCAACAATCTCACTTCACTTTTCATAAAATTAGTTGCACGTTCCCGTTTTCCAGTTTTATTTTCCATATTTACAGCAAAATAAGTTCGAAAGATAAATTTAAATAGCACGCGAGCAACCAAAACTACAAACACAAGAGTTAGAGGTTATGACTTTTATTCACTCATGTGACATTAGCTGTCATTAAGGCTTAGGTGACTATCTCTTTCTCTCATGCAAGTTTAAATAAGTGCATCTCGCTCTCGCAGTATTAGGGTGAAGTTAGCTATAATTTTCTACTACACATTTTCCGGCAACACTAGAGTCTTGTGTCAAAAATCGGCAGGATAGTTAACTGAGCATTGAAAAATCGTTTTTTTTTATTCCTTTGTTAAAATCTCAGTTAAACGGATAACTAACTGAGATTTTAACTGGGTATTGAAAAATCGGCCCTAAGTATAGTAAAGTGGGATTTATAATTACTAGTGCTTCGTTTTAAAATTAAGAAGAGAAAATAATTTACATTAAAATATTTACTGTCACAGATGTCGCCATACTAAAATGTCTTTTCGTTATACTTGCTCTAACCACTGAGCTACCGTGACATTCTTTACTTGTTACGAATTTTGTCAATGATGGGATAGTTATGCATTATAAATAGTTAACATAAATAATATTCAAAATGTTATAAACTTTTTTAGTTTTCCTTAAATACCGCCTCTGTGGTCTAGTGGTTAAGACATCAGACCTTAGACCAGAAGTCCCGGGTTTGATTCCTTTATATTCATTTATTTTATTTACTATAAACGATCGCTTCGGTGGCCAAGTGGCAAAGCGCTCGGCTCGATACCCGAGAAGGTCATGGGTTCAATTCCTAAATTTTGTCAATGACTGGATAGTTATGCATTCTAGATAGTTATTATTCAAGTTGTCATAATTAATATTCAGGTTGTTATATTTTTTTTAGTATTCATTAAATACCGCCTCTGTGGTCTAGTGGTTAAGACATCAGGCCTCAGACCAGAAGTCCCGGGTTTGATTCCTATAATCATTTATTATATTTACTATACATGATAGCTTCGGTAGCCAAGTGGCAAAGCGCTCTTACCGACACCCGAAGGTCCTGGGTTCAATTCCCAGGTCGGGCAAAGTGTGTTTGTGATGATTACCAACTCGCATTTGACAAGCGTGGTGTAATCACCACGATGGGTATTAAGACAATATGATAGCGATTTCAATGATGGAGGCCTTTGCCCAGCAGTGGGACATAATAAGATGAATGATATGAACATTTTCCTTTTTATTAATAAACTTGTGTAAGAAACATCCAGTCAGGAGGCGGGGCCAAGCGGCTTGCGTCACAGTGGCGTGACATGACGTGAGCGGCTTGGGTGGGGACGCGGCGCCTGAGTGGCACAGGCGGAGCGGCTCCTCACTTTTTCGGCGGCAGACGTTCGTGCTGGATGTGTTTTGCGTGGCTATTTGTTACTCATATATTTTGTCGATTTTTGTTGCATTAATCAAATAATTAAAGTTTAGCAGTTGGTTAAGTTAACATTTTGTTTCTTTTTAAAAAATCCTTCGCACGTCTGGTTTCTAATATCAGAAGTGGGATAGTTCACGACGCCTAGTTCGCTAACGGCTTACTGTTATAAGTTTTAAAATTTAACCAATAACGATTTTTCTTTTCTCTGAATAGTGTTGTGTTGTGTTGTTTTAAGTTGATAAAAATTGTAAGTACTTTCTACTTTGATTTTATAATGTCGGGACGTCATTCTCGATCACGTAAAAGAAGTCGTACCCCACGTAGACATAGTAGTAGGTCACGTAAAAGTCATGATAGAACTTTTCATGATTCTCGTAAGCGATGCCGCCGCGATAGTTCTTTTCATCGCCGTAGTAACTCTTGCGGTCAGGCATTAGATGCGATCCTTGAAAGATTACATGCAACAGAGGATAGGTTGTCTACCACCTCGACATCAGCTATTGAGCCTCCACATCCAGCACTGGAACGCCATACTCCGCCGCCTCTCGCTCCAGGTAAAGCTGCCGTATCCGGTGAGTCTGTTTCTGATACAACTATCAAAATTGTCAGCGTTTTGTCATCGCTGATTCAAGGGAAGCCTAGTCACTATTACATATCAAATTTTGATCCAAGTATACACGATTTTGATGCTTCGTGTGTAGAGGTAGATCGAGGACGCGAATTAAATTGTTGGGACGATCGCGAGTGTTTGTCGCGCATAGGTGGTTGCCTTAAAGGCGACGCGCGTACTTGGCTTAACGATTGGGTCTCGAACGATCGATCATGGACAAATTTCAAATTAGAATTTCGTTCGCTCTGTCCACGTAATGTTGACATTGCTAACATTTTGTTTGATATAATGAATACGGATTCAAAAAGTTTTGCTTCCGACTATGCTAGGAAGTCATTGTTACGTTTGAATGTTGTGAAGGGGTTATCTGACGATTTAAAAACGGCTATCGTCATTCGAGACATTACAGACCCTCAAGTAAAAGCTGCTGCTTCTAATGCTAAATTGCAACCAAACGAAATGGTTTATCGGTTTATTCAAAACCTAAGACAGATTTTCATAGTACCCGCAATTTTGTTCGTTCCTCAAAAGCAAATCGTCCTGAATTTCGTAAACACGAATCTACTAAATCGGTTATGAAGTGTTTTAACTGCGGTGATAGTGGTCATGTGAGGTCACAATGTTTTAAAAAAAAAAAAAACAAAAAGTCAATACGGCACCTACTACATCGAATAGAACGTCATTTTCTTGTACAAATTGTAGTAAGGTAGGACATACCGTAGAAAAATGTTTTGTTAAGCAACGTGTTGAGTCAAAAGGTAAAGATGCTAGTAATGTAAATTTTTGTCAAAACAAGCCGAACGCAAAAACGTCATGACTGCTGTAATTGAAAAGTTACCTGTAGACATTTTAATTGATAGTGGTTCTGATAATTCCTTTATTTCTTGCTCTATTCTTAAATATATTAAAGCAATAAGATTCTTACATATCGCTTGATGCATGGAATAGGTAGTCAAGAAATAGAGTGTACTTGTTATGTGACAACTGTAATTGAATTTGAAGAGATATCTGTAGAAGTTGATTTATTTGTTGTACCATCCGAATGTATTAGTGCACCTATATTGTTGGGCACTGATGTACTAAATAGAAAAGGGGTTACTTATATTCGAACTGGTGAAGTACAACGACTTATCAGAGTAGATGATTTACCTCATGTGCATCACTTGCAAGTTTTAGATTCGAAGTCGAATATTTAGGCAGACTCATAATAGAGGGCTCTTCGTAGTCGCCCCAAGACTTCGTCGAGGACGACTCGCAGTCAGGAGAGGCCGTGTAAGAAACATCCAGTCAGGAGGCGGGGCCAAGCGGCTTGCGTCACAGTGGCGTGACATGACGTGAGCGGCTTGGGTGGGGACGCGGCACCTGAGTGGCACAGGCGGAGCGGCTCCTCACTTTTTCGGCGGCAGACGTTCGTGCTGGATGTGTTTTGCGTGGCTATTTGTTACTCATATATTTTGTCGATTTTTGTTGCATTAATCAAATAATTAAAGTTTAGCAGTTGGTTAAGATAACATTTTGTTTCTTTTTAAAAAATCCTTCGCACGTCTGGTTTCTAATACTTGTTTATAACTGAAAATTTTAAACGCGGACATTTAGGGTAGTGGCGCCAGTGTTCAACATATTTTTTCCTTTTAATCATAAACAACTGATTTTAGTATTTAGCAACACTCAAGTGTTGCTAAATACTAAAATCAGTTGTTGTTGTAAAAGACCACGATCGTGGTCCATAACATTCTTTAATGTTTTATATAAATATATTGAGACTTGGCCATCGCACTAAATAATTGAATTTACATGTGTTTTCAGGCGATTGAATTTACACGTGTTTTCAGGCGATGGCAAGGTCTCAATATATTTATATAAAACATTAAAGAATGTTATGGACCACGATCGTGGTCTTAGAGACTGGACGTATTAAGACAATCAGTAGTTGTTGTAAAAGACCACGATCGTGGTCCATAACATTCTTTAATGTTTTATATAAATATATTGAGACTTGGCCATCGCACTAAATAATTGAATTTACATGTGTTTTCAGGCGATTGAATTTACACGTGTTTTCAGGCGATGGCAAGGTCTCAATATATTTATATAAAACATTAAAGAATGTTATGGACCACGATCGTGGTCTTAGAGACTGGACGTATTAAGACAGAAAGTCGCTTAAGTAGAGACTGAATAAATTAATAACCGACTTGGTATTACATGGATCTCACAACTTTTTACCGCAGAACAACTGAGTTGCGAGACTTGGTTTTTTTGACAAGTATTGTTTTTGATGGGATCTCATTTCTTTTTGTATTTTGTAGAGACAGTTCTACTTTTTTCCTTTCGATTTGGCAGGGGCACTACCATGCGCCTATATTTATATGGGACTAGCTTAAACCCGCGGCTTCGCACGCAATAATAATAATTGCCGTAAAATAAATAAAATAAAACATGGTTACGAATAAAGCCAATATTGAAAAATTTAACTGAACCTATTATTCCATTACATTATACATGAATCAGTGGATTCATTAACTGCACATGTAACTTTGTAATCCTATACATTTATATGGGATTACAAAGCTATTTATGCAGTTGGTGTATCTAGAAAACTGGACCGAAATTGCAAAATATTTTAGTTTTTCCTTGATTCATACACCAAACACTACTTATATTCCAAATTTGAAGCTTCTAGGTCTGCTAGAAGTGCCTTAGAATTTTGATGATCGGTGAGTCAGTCAGTGAGTGACAAAATTAAGAAATTTGACCCGTTATAATTCTTAAAATACTGGTTCAAATTGAATGAAATTTGAAATATACGTGTCTTTACAATGCCTGCATAATTTCTGAAAATTTCAGTCTTCTAGTTTTATCCACAACGAAGTTACAGGGGGTCGAAAATGGTCTGAATTGCTTCGAGAAAAGGATGGTACGGCCGTGACGCTTTTTTGCTCGACTTGGTGGGGGCACGGCCGTGCCCCCAGAAAAGCTGTATAAAGGTATAGACAAAATAAATGGTATAGAAAAGAGGTTGGCTTGGTGATTGCCAACATGGCCCCCGACGATGTGGACACCAAATTAGGAGGTGATCAATAGTGCGAGCTTCCTAACCGGTCGACGCAGGACACGTTTTCGTTGCCACGTCGACAACCCTGACTATGCCATCTTTACCGGGATAGGTTGCAACAATTCGTCCTCTAGGCCAGCAACGCCTGGGTAGAGTTCCGTCCACTATACACACCAGGTCTCCATTTTTAAGTGCCCGGGATTCGGGAGAGGCACGGCGAGGCACTAAGGTAGGCAGGTACTCCGCGACAAATCGTTGCCAAAAATGATCCGCCAACCGTTAGGACTTCTTCCATTGGGCTCGGCTAGACAGGTCGGAGTCATCAAACGCCCGGCTCTGTATGTCGTTCGAGGATGAGCCAATTAGAAACGTGAAAGGCGTCAACGCTGTCTCAGAGTCTGGGTCCACAGACACATGCGTCAGCGGTCTGGAGTTTATAATAGCTTCAGCCTCGAATAGTAAGGTCGCTAATACTTCTTCCCTAGGTGCTTTCTCTGCGAGAGTGACGACGAGAGCTCTCTTTATATTCCTCACCAGCCACTCCCAGCATGCGCCCATGAATGGAGCTGAGGGAGGAATAAACTTCCAACGAATTTCTCTGGTAGTAGCAAACTCGAAGACTTCAGGCAGGATTTTAGCGGCGCCAACAAACGCAGTCCCGTTGTCCGAGTATATACAAGTAGGGCAACCACGTCGAACGATGAAACGGCGCAAAGCCATTATGGCGGAGTCGGAGGATAAGCTTTCGACGATTTCAAGGTGGACTGCCCTAACTGTAAGGCAGGTAAACAATGCGATCCAACTCTTGGCTGTCCTTCTAACGATAGTGACGTTTATCGGGCCAAAGTAATCGAGCCCCACGTAGGTGAAAGGTCGCTCATTGTGGGCCATCCGCATATCAGGTAAATCTCCGGTAGGTGGTGTAACGGGCTTCGCCTTCTGTACTCGACACGCTTGGCACCTCGTCGCAACCTGTCTGACGGTCGGTCTTGATCCGACGACGCGGAATCTCTGCCGTAATTCGTTTACAACGAGTTCATGGTTGGCGTGTGCGAACCTGGTGTGGTAAGAATGAATCAGCAGCTTGGTGGTTTGGTGTTTACCATCCAGGACGATGGGACGAGACTATTACGCTGGATGCAGAGGTGCGACCAGATAACCGAAGGAAACCATCCTCATCGATGAGAAGAGACAAAATCTTAAGCCTACTGTGGCTCGGAACGGGGCGTCCTGCGTTCACACACGTGAGTTCGTCAGAAAAAGAATCAAGTTGGACTCTCTTGAAGAGATTGACTTCCGCGGAATGCAGTTCATCGTGAGATAAAAAAAAATTATTACGATCGCAACAAAGCGAATTCGAAAAGAAATGGGAATTTTTAGGTAAAAGAGACCGAAACAATTTGGCTGCCTGGTAGACGCGAGCTTTTGCTCTTAGCAGACTTGAGCACTGTTATGGAGTCGGACCACATAAATATTTTGTCGGGTTTATGGGCCTCAGAAACATATGAAGCAAAGCGAGCCGCGATGAGAGCTGCCTGCAACTCTAATCACGGTATAGTCGATGGCTTCAGAGGTGCGAGCCTGGCCTTGCCTCCAATTAAAGCTAGCTGCACCGATCCATCAGCGTAAGTAAAACGCCAGTAGGCGGCACAGGCGTAGGCCAACTCGCTAGCGTCCGCAAAGACGTGAAGTTGAACTTCTGAAATAACCTTCGGTGCGGAATAGCATCTGGGTATTGAACGAGTGTTCAATACCCAGACTCTTAAGTTCATGAAACCAGGACTTCCACTTATTAGATAGTACCTCAGGTAGACTATGGTCCCAGTATAGTTCTAACTTCCAAGTCTTCTGAAAAATAATCATCATCATCATCATCATCTCAGCCCAAAGACGTCCACTGCTGGACAAAGGCCTCCCCCAAGGATCTCCACAACGACCGGTTTTGTGCTGCTCGCATCCAGCGGCTTCCCGCGACCTTCACCAGATCGTCGGTCCACCTTGTTGGAGGCCTGCCCATACTGCGCTTTCCGGTACGCGGTCGCCACTCGAGGACTGCTCCGCCCCAGCGGCCATCAGTCCTGCGAGCAATGTGCCCTGCCCACTGCCACTTGAGCTTAGCAATTCTTAAAAAAATAATTAAAAAAAAAAAAAATCTTATTCAAAATTAACGCGGCCCTTTATTATTAGAGGAGTCATTAGACCGAGGGGGTCATATACTGACATAAGAAGGGACAAGACAGAACGTTTAGTGTATGTTTCAGGGAGACTTGGAATGGATTTTATAAAGCACAAGGAATCGTCATTGACTAACCAGGTTAATCCTAAAACGCGGCTTTGAGGTGATGACGTTCCTAAGCTTACTTCGGCAGCATCAGAGGCGCAAAGGTCAGGAGGTATTAAAGCCAAGGCATCAGGTTTGTTAGAGACCCATGAGCGCATTTTGAACCCTGCTGCTCTATGGATAGTAACGATCTCCATGGCTAGGCGCGCTGCTTTCTCTACACTATTGATGCGGCCGATGTAGTCATCCATATAATGATCTTGTACTACGGCTTGTGCGGCCTCAGGATAAAGATGCTGAAAATCTGAAGCATTTTTGTTTTTGAGAAAAAGTGCCGTGCATGGACTTGATGTCGCTCCAAAAATCATGAAGGACATTCGATATTCCTGGAGAGGATGCTGAGGGCCGTCTCGCCAGAAAAACGCTGGGCATCTCGATCCTGGGCTCTTATTTTTACCTGAGGGAACATTTCCCTAATATCTGCTGTAAACGCGACTTGACCTTCCCTAAATCTCATCACTATAGCAAGCAAAGGCTGAAGTAGATCTGGACCTGATAGAAGCATTAAATTCAGACTGACACCGTTGCACTTGGCAGCCGCGTCGTGGACAACACGTAGCTTCTTTTTGTGCGGGTGGATTACGCCAAAATGTGGTCAATACCAGGTGACCATACCTTGTGGAAGACCGGTGCACAGCTCGGCATAACCCTTATCTATCGTGCCCTGCACATTTTGTTTATAAGAGGCTGCGTAAGCGGGGTCTTTGCTCATCTTTCTCTCCAGGCCAAAAAATCGGGACAAAGCGAGGCGTTTACTATCGGGGACATCCTTGATGTCGTTCCGCCATAAGAGTTCGACCTCAAACCTGCCGGAAGGTAAGCGCACAGCAGTTTCCTCCAAAATTTCTAAGGCGCGCTTATCACTAAGGCTACAGTGAGGTTTCTTCTCTATGCCTATGGAGTCTTACTTGTAGTAGTACTTTATGAGATCGTCTAGATGAGAGTCGTGATCAATGACTTCGGAATGATTAACAAACTCCACCGGATTGGCTCTACTTCTCATCAAGCCAAAAAGAGCCCAGCCCAGGGGAGTAAGAACTGCAGCTGGTTCGAATTTAGTACCATGTCGGATGGTTTGGGGCAAAAGCAGATGCCAATTGTCTGTTCCAATGAGACAAGTTGGCTTCGCGTCATTGTAAGCCAGTACATCAGCTATATTGGAAAGGTGCCTGTAACGTTTGAGGTCAGGTAGATGAAACGAAAAGTAGGCCAACAAAAATATAACATGAAATTAAAAATTAATAATAAACTAATCGATAACCCTAAGCAAATAGCAAACACCTTTAACGATTTTTTTCTTCTATTAGTAATTTACAAATAAACCAGATGCAGCAATCTGAAATACAAAATAATAAAATTGAAAATTCTATATTCTTACGCCCAGTTGAGGCTCGTGAAGTATATACAATAATTAAAAACCTAAAAAATAAAAATAGTTTTGGAATCGACGAAATACCACCAAAATTAATTAAAGTATGTGCAATTGAATTAGCGTCCCCTTACTCAGAATTAATAAATCAGTCTTTTACCAAAGGTATTTTTCCAAACGCCCTTAAAATATCATTAATTAAGCCTATATTCAAAACCGGCGAAAAAACAAACCCAAATAACTATCGTCCAATTTCAATATCTCCTACTTCAGCTAAAATATTCGAAACAGCAATGGCTAAAAGAATATACCCCTTTTTTGAAAAATATAAAGTTTTAAATGAAAACCAGTTTGGATTTCGCAAAAATAGATCCACCACCTTAGCGGTTTATAAGTTTGTACAAAAAATCCTGGATACAATTAATACAAAACAGTACTCCGTAGGTTTACTTCTAGATATGAGTAAGGCATACGACAGAGTAAGATATGATATCTTAATACAAAAACTATCTGACTCAGGAATAAGAGGAAACTCACTGAAATGGTTTAGATCCTATCTCGAAAATCGCTCTCAATATACTGAAATAGAAAATACCAATTTTGAAACAGGGCAAATTCAGAAAACAAGATCCGAACAAGTATTTGTTAAGGGTTCTATTCCACAAGGAAGCGTCCTTGGGTGTATTTTGTTCTTAATATATATAAATAATATTGCAACAGCGTTAAATGAGAACTGTATTTTGTTTGCAGATGACATCTCGATTTTGATACCTTGTTCAGATACCAAAGCATTAAATACCAGTCTAAACACCCATCTAGATAAAATAATAAACTTTCTGAATTATCATAATTTAATTCTCAATTTCAATAAAACCAAGCTTATCCAATTTAGACCCTTTCAAAAGAGCCCACTTTCAATTAATTATAAATATAAAAACACCACACTAGAAACTGTAGATTCAGCCACACTACTGGGTATTAATATCGACACCAATCTAAATTGGAAATCACACATTCATAAACTCTCCAAAAAACTGTCATCATTTATATATGCCCTCTATAATTTAAAAAAAGTAACAGATCTCAAAACCGCTCTTACAGCTTATTACGCGTACGCTCACTCAAGACTTACCTACGGAATAGTTCTTTGGGGTAATTGCACTGACGTACAGGACATATTTATATTGCAAAAACAGTGCATCCGAATACTAGTAAATATTGACCAGATGGAGTCATGTAGACCATACTTTGTAAAGCACTCTATAATGACACTTACGTGTATATATATATTTGAATCCTGCAAATTTGTAAAAAAGAACTTTAATATGTACTCCCCAGTAAAAAATTCAAATCTTAAGAGAAACAACCGAGAGGCTAATACACTTAAGCAACCGTTTTCTAAGTTAAAAATATTTACATCAGGCCCACACTCCATGACAATAAAAATATATAATAATATTCCAAATTATATAAAAAATTCTGACACTATACCTTCTTTTACTAATCTGTTGAGACAATTTCTAATAAAAAAATGCTACTATGATATTAATGAATTCTTTAATGATAAAATAAAATAATAATAATGATAATACACACCTAATTGCATTACAAAAAATATATATTTGAATTATAACTAACTTATTTATTTATGAACAACAGTTTTTACTCTAAAATAACAATTATATGAAGATCCTTAAATTTTTAATTCATCTTTATTAGTATTTAAACGCATTTAAAATTTTAATGTACCTAGCTACAAGATAAGTGACGCTAGAGAAAGTCAGTCAGTATCAGGAAAGCTCAGGTGGAGGAGGAAAATAGATAAAAAATAAATTTGTATTGTAGTACATAAGTTTACTCCCTCTGTTATTGTTATGCCCTTACAGGGCGCCACATTGTTTTTTTGACACCTTTTGTATCTATTTATTTAATTACTATGTACACCAATGTGGCATACAATAAATAATTTTGAATTTGAATTTGAATTTGTCACTGATACTAGCGGACTGAGTACGAAGACCTAAATTAGGAATAGAGCGAACCCGGATATCGTACTCATTCAAACTATGGCGGCCTCTCACTTTGATGTTGATGAAACTAGTGTCTGTAAATTTTGTGAGCCCTCCGATACAATTAATCTGTAATGGGACTCTCGATGTCTCATCACTATCAGCGAGTACGTCAGTCACTGACTTATCTACAAGAGTAGCAGAGCTGCCGTCATCTAAAAGAGCGTACGTGTCCACGCTCCCTTTCGGTCCAGTTAACGTGACTAGAATGACCTTAAGAAGGGGCTTGGCAACGTCGCTCGGTGCGGTACTGTGTGCTACAGTAGGGGACTGACTTGCGGTCGGGTGGACGGCCTGTGAGGCAGCGAGTTCATTAACTTGATTAGAGATTGCTTGGACTTCAACCAGCGCTTCCGGTCGCGACCTATGTAAAAGCGTATGATGCCGCCGATCGGATGCACAGGTTTCCGCCTCACACCTTTTTTTGCAGTTCTTATACTGATGCGAGCCTTTCTTTAAACATCTACGACATACCTTATTGTCCAACACCCACTGCCAACGATCGTTCAAAGAGCGTCCGTTAAGCTAGCGTACACATGGTCGATTTCACGTTTCTTGTTATGCCATCTTTTAGAGCGTAATTAGAGCGTAATTAGTGCAAACACGAAATAATAATAATAATAAATAATAAATGTTTCCCACACTCACACCAATTATCTAGCCCCAAGAAAAGCTTCCTTAAGAAACTCGTTATATGGTTAACTAGACAACGGATAATAGTAGTTTGTGCAACTGTCATATAATGAAGGGTATGAAAACACGAGTGTGAGTTTATGAAACGAGCGCAGCGAGTTTCATAATAGTAACGAGTGTTTTAATACCCGTGTTATATGCAGTTGCATACACTACTTTATCTTCACTAATGCAATTAGTCAAACAACAAGAGTAAAAGCTGACAATAGTTTATTTATAATAATTGTTCAAATTTTGGATGGTACAATTTTGAAAGTTAATGTTAATTACCAACCAAACCAATCCATCCACCATCCAATAACCAATGAGAGCGCAGCTGCGCGCGCAGGGCCAATCAGGAGCGAGCGCGCGCTGTTCTTTTTTTATTCAATTGGCACAAGATCTTACCAAAGAGTTTTGTGTATGTAAGTTTAGTAGTTTCGACGAAGTTTTCACGTATAACCCAACTGTTTTCAAAAGCCAGCCTAATATCAAAATTTTATACAACTTGTATGAGGATTTTGACATAAGGCTCGCCAGGTTAATTGGTCGCGTTTTATTGATGTTATAATGAGATTTTACGATATCGATGTGGATATTATACCATCATGTGAAATTGCTTAAATTGAGTGTTTTGTTGTCTGCGCTATAACAGTAGTAATTATAAGTCAAGTATTGGAAACATAAGTAGAATGTTACAACATTAGTGTAGATAAACATACTTAATATACTTAAATACATACTTATTATACATAGGAAACACCCAGACCCGAAACAATATAGAAAAACAGGTATTTCTAAATTGATCCGACCGGGGATCGAACCCGGGACCTCAGAGATAGCGACACCATGAAAACCGGTGTGCAAGCCACTCGACCAAGGAGGTCGTCATAAATATCGTCATAAATATCGTCGTCATAAGTATCGGAGGTCGTCGAAATAATTAGTGCCTCTATAGTTTAAGAAATACAGACCTTTTTTAGTGTGTACGCTGGCATCACGATCAAGCTGGCGTACACGTGATCGTTCTCGAAAACTTCTTATATTATAGCAACGAAATTTACACACACATTTAGAACCTAATTAGAGCCCCCGCCCGCTATGCAAAATTTCATAAGGATTGCTCTTAAAGGAACGGAGATATTGAACAAGACTTGTGAATGACATTTCGGGCTGGCGTCTATTTAGCGTACCCATATTAGTGCTTAAGAAAGCGAACTTCTCTTTTTATGATTGTTATATGTTGTTTTAGAGCGTGAAATTCTAACTCTGTCAGTAGAAATAGTTTATGTGAATTCGCAGTAGAACTATGTAAAAAAAAAAATGTAAAGTCCTAGGAACAAATGTGTGGTCATACAGTCGCACATAAAAGTAATATTATTAGTGACATATCATATTACATAGAGAGATATCGTAACTTTTTATAAAATAAGTTTATTGGTTTAGCCGATTAGCAGTTCTCAAACTTCTTTTGAATACTACTCTTAAGTCTGCTGGTTATACTGTGATGTCACTCTAGCGCTAAATTCTATAAAAAAATAATTCCAATATTGTTGAATTGAGTAGAATGAATATATCTGCATGAGTGCGAGTTAAATCATTATTTATTATTTATATCATTTTACTCATTAACATCTGATTCTATTAACAAACAAACAAAATATTGTAATAAAATATATATAACTTGTTAAAAAAAACACTTTGACACTGGCTAAATGTGCTAAAATAATGAAAAAAAAAAACTAGAGTGAAACCGCATAGCTTTAATGTTTTTTCTTAATTGGTAGCTCGCTTCTATATTAATATTTCTCGTTTCGTGATTTGTGTGCCGTCAGCCTTCAATTTATTATGTAAGTTTACAACATTATATAGTCGTGTATATCATATTATTAATTTTATGTCATCTCATTTCATTATTAGTTCTTGGAATTACTTTAACTTTCTCAACTGTCATCTTGGTTTCGAATTGACCATACCTACCTATATTGTAACTATTCCGTCTTGTTACAAAACGTGAACTAAAGATTGTACTAGGTGTAGATCTAGCTTTAAACTAGGACTAACGAAAACGTTATTACTAAATCAAGTTTATCCCTAGTTCGTCGACTATCTACCTACTTAACGGCAGGTAGGTACTATAAAATGTCATCTCAAGGAAATGGATGGAACAACAAGAAAAAGTTCTTGTTGTTCCATCCATTTCCTTACGTGACAAAGAACATGTTTGTTTGTACTTGTTACGGTAATTGTGATTTATTATAATTTATTATTATTACCGGTCATTGTTAATAAATAAAAAGATTGACGGTAAAAGTAATGAATTTATTATTATTTTTTACCGGTTATTATTAATAATTACACCTTACTTTTGCTAAATGTAAAATAAATACAAAAATAACGTTCGCCAATTCAACTTCTTGCAGCAAAGTATACAATAAATTACCAAAGCTCTTTAAAACTTACAAGTTGCCAAAATTGGCAAAATTGGCTCAAAGAAAAATGATTTTATAGTATCCAAGAATACCTATCTCTACATTATGTCATCATTATGTTAATGTCTGTCATTATGTTATTTGTGATTAAGTCATTATATTCGTGAATACACTTGTAAAAGTAGGATTAATTGTTAGCAATAAGACACTAACTGCCGGTTGCACCAAAATTGATATACATTTACAAATTCAGTTTTACGTTTTACATAAACTATTCCGTTACTTTCACGAATTCGTAAATGTACGTTGCACCAACAAAATACGAGTAAAAGTATCAGTAAAATTACTTGCTACACAAATGAAGCGTTAATTTTACCATTTTACCTCAGTAGTTTTTTACTACCATGGTAGTTTTTATTTTACATGTAGTAAGCCATGATAATTAGCGTCATAAGTGTCAGTAGCGTGACGTTGATGGTTTGTTTATTATTATTTGTAGTTTTGAAATAGTAATGAAAGTGCATTTAATAACGGAAAATATAATTTTTTCCACCAATCCGCACTGGGCCCGCGTGGTGGTTTATGGCCCGTTCTCCCTATCCATCCATAGGGAAGGCTCGTGCCCCAGCAGTGGGGACATAAAATGAGCTGATGATGATTATGATGATGATTATTTTGGAAGATGACATTCTGCAAGAAAAGTAAATATCTATCTACTTACAATAACGTTAGGTACTTTATTGGGCTTTTTGGGGATAGGTCGTTATTGTTTATTTGTATATTTCGGGTTTTCATATACATTAGCGATGGTGTAATGATGGTGTTTCGTTTCGTTGTGAAGTACCTAGCTACCCGCAGGTATTAAAGTTAAGTTGTAGATTTGAAACTTATCTTGGAGTATTAGATGGAACTTCATGTTCAATACATCTGCAAATGTAATGTGCCGTGGTCTTGCTGATTCGATAGCGGCACAATAATCGCTACCTTCAATGAGCATTTGGTCTACTCTAATATTTGTTCTCCGACGACGGCGAGTGATATATTGAATAATTTCACTATCACTGTTAGAACTTGTGGAAGACATATCGTGATTTATTCTCTCAGAGCACGTTTCTTTTAATAAATAGAGCGTTTTCTAACCTCCAACACGAATTGCAAACACGAACGAACTGTCAAAATCCTATACTTTTACGTTATGAGCAAGGTTTGAGCTACGTAAAAAGTAACCGTATAATGTAACCGTAAAACGTATCGCAAAGCGTGGTACAACAACGTTTTACATTATACGTTTACTTTTTACGTTACTTTTTACGAATTCGTAAAATGAAAGTTTTGGTGCAACCGGCTGTTATAATACTTATCTACATGTAACCTTTTCCTTTACGCAATAAAGTACTTACTTACGTAAAGTTGTATCTAACAGTCAATTAAAAAACAAATTTCCATTTTGCTGGCGCTACGCCGACCGCTGCGCTGCCGGCCGTGGCACGCTAGCTAAAACTGTGTGATTATTTGTTACGATATTTCAAAATACATAATTTTTTATAACTCATGATCATGCAGTGTTACAATTATTTCTTGAACATTTCTTTAAAGAGCATTTTTTCTTATTGAAATAGTATGGAGTTTTATTGAGATATTGTTTCTAGATTTGATTTTAAGTTCGGTAACTTTATCAAGTACACGGGCTAAGTGGATAGGTACAGTATCCACTATACCATAGAGCTATCTGAGTAGCCTGGTAGGCATTTTGATTAGTTAGTTTACATATAAGTTTAAGACATTCAATTTTAATACTATATTTTAAATATTTGAAAAATATTTTTTTATAACTACTATTTATTTTATGTATTTATTTATTCATGTTACTTACTTAAAATGTTACTGTTAAAATAATAATCAAAGTATCAAAATAATAATGTCATTAATCTAAGAAATCCAACTGTATGATTGATTACACTGTTGAGATGTAGTAGATAGTTATCTGGAGTGCAGGATGAAAAGATCACCATGATGAGAGTAGAAATGTATTTACGTAAAGGTTACAAGTAAGTTAAAAATAGACGATTATTTTCTCTAATGTTAAACCGAGTTGGCTGGCGTTGTAAATTGCACTGGTTTTAAAATAAGTAATTTATTCTAATAATTAATATGATACTCTATGTTGCCACGGGTCAATGACGCGTGCGCGTGACGTTTGTGCTGTCAGCAAAAGTATAATAAATATGTACAGTAAACCGTACATCTTGGCAACCCAAGAAAACAAAACAAGTTAACTAAAACGAAAAAAGAAAAGAAGAGCCTTAACAAAGCAAATAATGACACTAATCGAAGTTGAATGCAACATTGCTGGTTGCGGCGTTGAGACTCCGAGGCGGCTTCGGCGGTGGTGCCACCACCTGAATATCTTCGCTTTGTCTGTTGTCTTTTTGATAAAATGTTTGAAGTTCGATGTCTACCAGGTGTGGTCGTTGGAAAGCAGTCGAGCTTCTCTTGTTTTTCTTTAAACAGTGAGGGCAGTATTTCCTCACAACCAACACAAGCAATACAGCAACAGCCGACGTCACTAATACGTAACTGACGACGTATTGATGTATGTCATGACTTGATATGGCTGGCAACTTTGTTTCGTGTTCCTTCAGTTTCGTTATGTCTTCTTCTATATGTTCTCTTTCACGAGCTGTAGATCTGAATATAAGTGGCGTGTTGTGATGAGATAAGTTGACTATCTTGTTTACTGATGTTTCCAAAGTTGTAGGTGCGATGTTATAGTTCATCTTCATACGACTGCTGTAGTGGTTATGCGAATAGATAGACAAGTCCTTTGATTGTAGTACACATCCTTGTGGGAGCGTCACTATTCCAGATGACGTCATAGTGTATGAAATGACGTCATTATTGCATATGGTACGTAATGCACACGTATCACAACATATGGCAAGCCACTTGTTAGGTGTATGCAACTCGATCCACGCGTCCTTGCATGACGCGCTCTCAACGTCACAGGGCTGGATGTTTTGATGTGACAGCAGTTTCGCCTCGCACGGAGCACTATATCACTATGCATATCGAACACAGGTTTGTTTGTTTTGCATATGTATTTATTAGTTTTTTGTTGTCGACAGTGGGCAAGGTCATCTTCGTTCAGTGAGATATAAATATTTTTCTCTAAATTCACTGCGATGTATTTTGAAGTTGTTCGTACATATGTATGCCGCCGTTTTCTCTATTTTCACAGGTAGTGGTATGGCTTGGTATAGATTGAAGACTTCGTTAGTTATCAGCGGTATATGCATTTCAAACAGAAAATATTTTTTAGTGACTCGTGTTATGTGGTGAATAGCAAGACACTTTTAAAAAATATATACTTTATTTAACACACAAGAATAGTAGTGTACAACTTCGATGATTGATTATATCTGCCTCTTGTATACAGTTACAAAGGTATTTATAATAGAATGTTTGTGGGAATAGTAAATAACACGTTGTTTAGCAATCTATGGAATATCCAATATTAACTTAATGATAATGAGTTCGATAATGTAAAGTGAAAGGAATATTTTGTAATCTAATTAATAACAAAGGAAATGGAATATCCAATATTAACCTAATGATAATGAGTTTGTTATTATTAGATAGATTATAGACACTATAATGTTCACAATGTTGATAATAATATAATATAGGTATTGATATGACAATAGGTATTTATAGGTATACATAAGGAACTATAATATAACATGGTACTATAATATAACACCTCCCCCCTTAGAATAAAGATTGGGCATTATTGCCGGATCTTTGAGAATGTGATGGTGTTGGGATGTCTTCGTCTTCGTCATCTGATATGCATGAGGTTTGTGGTAAGTTTCGCATGGGAATGGCAACTTGAGTTGTTCGTCGTCTTGAAGAGTTGTCGAAGCAGTTGTTAAATATTTGAATGCAACTGTTTTCGTGGTTGTTGGTAGAATGATGTCTTCTTATAAATCCATTGGGGTAATGCTTGCAGCATTTGTAGATCAAATATGTTAGTAGAATTGTTCCTATTGTAAATTGAATCCAGAAGAAGCTTCGATTATGTTTTTAAATGAATGGTGTTGTCATAATTTTATTTAGTTTTTCTTTGTGCAGGTCGAGATGGTGACGAATTTGTTTTAGTGAATCTAGTGGCAACTCGTTGATGGCGATAGGAATCAGGTTCGGAGCTTCTACGTTACTTATCTCTTTGAAACAGTCGTCTGTTCTTATATCAGGAACTATAATAGGGTAAGTGATATTTTCTTCGGATGATTGGAATGCTGTTATCGTGCTATATCCAGTGTACAGCTTACAATATTCTGGCAGTGTTAAAATACCAGTTCCTTGTATCTTGTGTTGAGAGACATCTGCTGAGCATTGTAAAACACACTGTGTTTCATTCGTAATTATGTAGAGCCATTTGTTATTACCAAGGCTTTGAAATGTATTTATAGATGCGGCAAACGTGGTAGTAGTACATGTCTTCGGTAGTGATGCTGAGATGCTGTATAATACTTGAAGTTCGCAGATGGGGCGTGAAACGGAATCGTAGACGATAAGATCAGTGCAGACTTTCTTCTTTGATGCATAGGTTTTACAGCTGTCCAGGGTGCTCGTAGATATGTATTGCTGTCCATTTGGATTTGTGGCAAGATAAATGTGCTCGGGAAGGATGGTTGTATAATATGAGGAATTAGGATGTTGGATGGGAATTGAATATATATGATATGATTTAAATGGTTCGCTTTGTATAAGAGGAAAATCGAGTATATATACTAAGCGGTTGGAATAGATGTATGCAGATAAGGTAGATGAATCTAATATGGTATGAATATTGTTTAGTGTAACTGAAGTGACTAAACGTTTACTAGTACGAATATGGTTAGATAAGAGTAGTTTTTCATATAATGTTTTTATATTTATTATAGAAGGATGTATGGTATTGGATTTGGCGAATAAAATACTCATTAAACAATCATTAATTTCGTTTTCTAAGCTGGTTACAGACTCTAAAATTTGTAAGGAGATTGTTGTAATTTCTTCACTAAGTTCAATGTTGAAAATTATTTTTTCAGTAGTATTTAACCCTGCAGTGGTCGCGTGGATTACATATGTAATCCAGGGTGGTAAAAAACTGAATATTTCGCAGACGGTTCAAATTTGTTAGCTCAGACTTCATGTACTTTAAGCTCGATAGTTTCCGCTCCCACTCAGTTGCGGTCGCGCATAGGCAACGGGTGATTGTTTCGGGAGAGGGTGTGAAAGCGCGCGGTCTACATATGTAATCCGCGCGACCTATTACGTAAGTATTTTTTTCAAACTAATTTTACATTTTGAAGGTATGAAGCTTTGAAAGTATTGTTTGTAGTGCATTATATTGATTGTATTGTTTTGTTACGTATTGATATTATATCGACTAAGAGTAATTGAAAACTATAATTTTTATTGTGATTTTGTAGAAAAAAATTGGATTCGAGAAAAGGGGCCCAAATCCAGAATTGGCTTCCCGAATGTGACCAGCAAACACATTTGTCCGGACCATTCTAAATTCATGTGTGCAATTCATGTTTAGAAAATAATGAATAAATATAAGTAATATTCATTTTTTAATCTCATATTATCCAAAGTGATTATTTAAAAGACAATTTTTAAGAAATTGATGTTTTTGTAGATTTTTAGAAGAACTATGTTGATTTTGAGATTCTTTTCAGTTTATATTGAGTAGTAGATAAGTTTTCTCAAAATATTAATAAAGAAAATGGCATAAAAATGAATTTTATTTAAAAAAAAACCTGAAACTATAACGGACTACATATGTAATCCGCGCGACCAGTGTGACTTTTGGGGGCGCGACCACTGTAGGGTTAAATATGTGTTTAGGCGATTAAGGTTTTCATTTATTATCTGTTCATCATAGGATATCTTGAAAATAGTTTCATTGAAGTTTTGTATAGTCGATGATGTTATTTGGATTTGATTTTTCATTAATGAGGTTATATCGAGTTCGCGTTTTTCAAGTTTATCGATGCATTCATCATACTTCTTAGCGTCTTTCGCATCGGGAGTTCCAATCAGCCATTTTAAAAGTGAACTAAGACCATCGGCTATTTCTCGCTTTTGTCTGTGATTTTTCCTTAAGTACAGGTTAAGTTCTGAGAGTCGATTTTCTATTTTATTTAGATTAGTATTCAAAAAAGATTTTGTTGATCGTATATTAGGAAAATCTACGTGTTGTGAGACAATTGATTGGAATTTTTGAGAAAGTCTTACTAGTGATTGCTGAGCTATAAATAGTGGTTTGAGATCACGATATATTACTAGTTTCCATGATTCATCTGACGGGAATAGAAGGCTTTCTTCTTTGAAAAATAACCCTGAGTGGTTCGGAAGTTTCTCTAATACTTCTATACCATTTGAGGATATGACGGCACCGAAGGCCCTGGAAGTGACAAAATTGTCTTGTTAGACTTATGTTTTTTAATATAATTTTTAATTAAAACATATGATTTGTATAATAAGATGTAGAATAATAATTTTATAAAAGAACAAATAATGAAGCTAATATATGGATTATTCATGAGTTTATGAAGGGTATCCATGGTTGAGGCATTTACTGCTGACAAGCAACAGGTCCTGTAATTAAATTAAATTATTAGAGTATGAAACTAACCTAATCTTAATCTAGATTTATGTCGCGGAGTCATTCGTATTGAACGGCCGAAGTCGATTAGCATGAACTAATTGATTTTTTCCTCCTTTCCTAATTAAATAATTTTCATTAAACCCGATACGGATTACGTCATAAGGACCATCCCATTTAGGATCTAAGTTATTGGGAGATGGAACACGTAACATTACTTTTTCTCCTAATTTAAAATCAGCAATATTTTTTATTTGGTTATCATAGCGTTCTTTAGCCTTTTCCTTCATTAATTCTAGGTTGCGTAAAGCAGAATCTCTGGATACTTTTAACCGTTCATTTAAATCCTTTAGATAATCGCAAGCTGTGTAATCGGGGATAACCTTAAGGGAATAAAAAGGACGTGGCTTGTAGCCAAAGAGCAACTCATGAGGAGTATAGCCAGTGGATTGATTAACCGAGGTGTTGTGACACGTGATAGCAAAGGGGATAATCTGATCCCAATTCTTAAGTCTTCGGTTATTATACATGCGAATGTGGTCTTTTAGTGTTGCATGAAATCTTTCAAGAGCACCGTTTGTCTGTGGATGGTAAGCGGTGTTGAATGTATGATTAGCATATTTAAGAATTTCATTAGTTGTTTCATGAGATTATTCATAAATTCTGTACCTTGATCAGAATGGAATCGCTTAGCAACTCCGAAGTGTTGACAAAAATGAACTAATTGTTTTGCCACGGTAATAGCCTCTTTGTCTGGGATAGGATAAGCTTGGACGTACCTAGTTAGCTCGTCTTGTAATGTTAGAACATATCGATTATTATTATCACTTATATCTGAATATGATACTAGATCTATCGAGACTCTTTCGAACGGTTCGGTAGCCTGGGAAGTAATGACCATTGGTGCTTGAAACGTTTTTCTTTGTATTTTGTTGCGTTGACACGTGAGGCATGAATCAATATAGTTTTTTATATCATTAGTAATACCTTTCCAATAATAGAGGTCACGGATTTTTCTAGTAGTCTCTAAGATGCCACGGTGTTCAGAAAGAGGGTCATCATGATACATTTTTAAGATTTTAGGGATATCAGAAGGATTAGGATTAGTTACTTTATTTTCGCATATTTTCGCATTCAAAAGTATCAGCTAAATATGCAGTAATACGTAACTGTTCATTACCTTCTAGTTTACATGTTTTATCGGATTTCAAGTCGGGTACGTAAAGGGTTTTTATATCGTTTTTCTGTTAGCAAGACAAAAGAGTCTTGAAATAGCTTTCAGAATCCCAGGGATCGAGTTGAGTTGGTTTGGAGCAACAGAAGAATAGATTTTGACCGGTGTTGGATATAAGAAGATCGACATCATAAAGTTTTTTACATTTTTCTACATATTTTTTAGTTTGAGAACAGTTACTTATGGCTTCATTGAATAAGGAATCTTGATCTGAGTTTTGACAAGAAACAGGTATAAATATATTTTTATGTCGCGAATCTAACAGTCTATCTGGAGAGAGAGATTTGGATTTAGTAGAGTTAGGTTTTTTAGATTTAATTCTTTTTTTTGATTTGGGATTGGGTTTTAGTATGGATATAGAATTGGTGTTTTGTTGTATTGATTCAGTGGAAACAGAGCTTTGTATTTTAGTAGGAATATTTAATTGAGTTTGAGATTGATTTGATTCGGAAGACAACGATTTAGTGGGTTGATTTAGTGATCTAGGATGAGTTGAAGACTCCTCGACAGTTTGCGTACTGATGTCGCGATATTGTCTACGATAGACTGGAGGTGCATGATTAGTCGAGTGAGCTACATTATTTTGTAATAATGTGTTTTTGTTTTGTAATCTGGTTTCAGCTTGTCCTCGATGGACTGGTTAAAGCTTGGTACCAGAATATTTTAATATTGACCGTGTTGGTGGTTTTATATTTGAAACTGGATGTCGCTCTGCTGATATGAATCTGACATCTGATTCTCTGAGATCGTTGTCGGACTCTGGGCGGTCGAGTAATTGGCTGAAGCGGTTCCCGGAGGGTACGCCATTCCCTCGGCCGCTTGCGAGTTTAAATGGTTAATCTTGGCTAGATTGTTGAAACGCGGAGGTGCAGGAAGTGCCGGGAGTGTACGATAGTTTTGTAAAGGTGTGTGGGGCTAAACATTATTTTTATTATTATTAAACGCTCTTTTTCGACATTCTGAAATTAAATGCCCTGGTTTTTTACAGTAATTGCAAATCTTTGTTTGTGGTGGCGGTGTCTTTTGGTAGGCGTTGGAAGTGTTTAGATGAGTAGGCTTGGTTATAGCTTGTTTGTAAAAGGATTGTCTAGCACGATTCATTAGTCGAACTTTGTCTTCTTGCATGGCAAAGTTACCTGCGTCAGACAGTTTATGAAAGTCTTTAGTCCTAAGCATGGTTCCTATGTCAGAATTAAGCCCGTTGATGAATACATTTAGTGCAGTTTCCTCTGCAGTTATCTGACGCCCTACAATTGTTTCGTCGTTTATTTCAGCGGATAATTTTTCTAGGATTTTATTACGGCAAAGATCTACCCTGTGAAAATATTCAGTTACCGTTTCGTTTGGTCTTTGAAACATTGTTTGAAGTTCTAGATTAAGATGTCCCAAAGTCTTTGTCTGTGAAAATTTTTGTATTAGA
Organism: Eudonia mercurella; assembly: GCA_963082485.1. Classification (NCBI taxonomy): domain Eukaryota; kingdom Metazoa; phylum Arthropoda; class Insecta; order Lepidoptera; family Crambidae; genus Eudonia; species Eudonia mercurella. The sequence goes on along the minus strand of OY720023.1, from coordinate 15,748,647 downwards.
AATGGTTTTAACTCTTCCAATTTGTTAAATTGTTTTGCGTGGACGTCTGAAGATGAAGCCCCAGTTATTTTATTTAGTGTGTATACTAACAGGATTTCTTTTTGGGTTAAGCTGGCTAACTGGAACGCCGAATCGCATGAACGAATGAATCTATAAACTTGTCCGGGCTGGTTCGTATCGAAGTCCGGGATTAGTTGGAGTAGAGTTGGAAGTTGTATTTCCGTGGTAGTAATTTCTGATTTAATCATGTTTAGGCGTTTGATTGTGATAGAAAAAGTATTTAATAAATAAGATATAGGATATTGTAGGATTAACACGAAATAGAAAGGATATGGAAGCTCAAGTATCAGCCACTCACCATAACAGCGTGATCAGGAGTTTCATGTTCGGCAAAGTCTTTTGAAAGCCTTCAGCTACCGTGGTTTCTTCTTAATCGGCGATTTTTATTCCGTTGCGAATACTATCACGTTACGACTTTGTCTTTTTAATTCACTCGCGATCCTACCGACTGCGCCAAATTTGTTATGTGGCGAATAGCAAGACACTTTTAAAAACTATATACTTTATTTAACACACAAGAATAGTAGTGTACAACTTCGATGATTGATTATATCTGCCTCTTGTATACAGTTACAAAGGTATTTATAATAGAATGTTTGTGGGAATAGTAAATAACACGTTGTTTAGCAATCTATGGAATATCCAATATTAACTTAATGACTAAACTTAATGATAATGAGTTCGATAATGTAAAGTGAAAGGAATATTTTGTAATCTAATAACAAAGGAAATGGAATATCCAATATTAACCTAATGATAATGAGTTTGTTATTATTAGATAGATTATAGACACTATAATGTTCACAATGTTGATAATAATATAATATAGGTATTGATATGACAATAGGTATTTATAGGTATACATAAGGAACTATAATTTAACATGGTACTATAATATAACAAGTCATTCTTGGGTCTCGCAGGTTATTATCGGCGGTTTATCTCTAACTTTAGCAAATTAACCAAACCTCTTACTAGTCTTTTAAAAAAGGATGTTACCTTCAAATGGGGTGCCGAACAACAACAAGCCTTTGATTGCTGTAAAGACATATTTACGAAAAGCCCTATCTTACAATATCCTGATTTCAGCAGAGAATTACCGTAATTTTGACATCTAGCATTAAAACCTCAGAATAAAACTCTCATCTCAGACGAAATAATATCCGTGTAAAACAAAGCGTACCATGGTTTTTTCTAAAGTACCTGAATTTTGACAGGCCGGTGTCTTAATTTTCGTGTGTTTCTTTAATTGCGAAAATGGCTATGTTCTCCAATTCCGATTACTACGAGATGATGTTGTGCGTGGGACGAGCTGATGGAAACTTAGCTCGCGCTCGTGACTTGTATCGTGAACGTTTCATTGAAGGCAGAGCACTTGCTGACCAGCGGCGGTTACCATCTTATCAATGTTTTCGTGAAATGACAACACGTTTGCATTCCACGGGATTTTTTCATCGTTCACGTGGCAGTGGACGTCCGAATACGTTAGATGCAAGGCGAGAAGAAGAGGCGTTGGAAATCTTCGAACACGAACCAACCATCAGGACGAGGCGTGCCGCGGCGAGGTTTGGCATGAACCATGTCACAGTTTGGCGGATTTTTCGAGCTGACGGTCAACAACCTTACCACTACCGGCGTACACTTCTGCGAGTGGTATCTGCGGCAGCTGGTAGCTGACCGCAGCTATGTGAACCGGGTCATTTGGACGGACGATGCAACGTTCACCAAATCTGGGATATTAATATCCAGTGTGTATGTACTAGGAGCACAGAATACAGTGTCTGAAGATAAGGTATAGGCTACTCTGTGGTATAGGTACAGAGTAGACAGGAGTCGTTACTCCTGGTAGGTAACATAACGTCATGAACCTGAAATAGTCATGTGCCTTAACATAGTCGATATTTTTATTAATCATTAAAATAACTCTTTTTACTGAAAACTAAATCTTAATGCAAAGGTTTTAAGAAATTTACAGAGGACTCTTGATAGGATGTACTTTAACAACCTTTATGTATAACGGGTAATTTTGCAACACCTTGTATAAATATTATTTTTGTTTAAACTGTGATTATTTTATACATAATGTGATTAAACTGTGATTTTATCTATTTCTTTTGCAAAATAAATCCTTTTTTATATTCAGGTATTTTATTTGAATTTTACCATTTTATTATGATTTATAATTCACTCAAGACATACCTACTGTAAAAGAATGACAATTACCAATTCATCATCAACAGTTCATTTTAATGTCCCCACTGCATACGAGCCGTCAATCAGCATACTGGGCTCGAGTCTTCTCAGTGAATGGAAGCACCACAGGAAGAACGGACCTTAAGACTCTTTCAATTTAGACGTTTCGTGTCGGTCCGCTGACCGAAACAGTCGCTTGACAGCCGCACGACCGTTTTAATATGGAACGCAGCGCAAACTTGCGGTTGCGGCAGCCATCCGACAAACATCTAAATTGAAGGAGCCCTTACACTACCACGCGGAGACAGAGCGGATTGGTGGTTGTTAACGAATGCTAATGCAGCTGTATCCAACAGATTTACGTGACTTTCGATATACGGAGGAGCACAAGATGATAAACTTTTAGTTACTCATTCGATGACCAGCCTTTGCGAAAGCTGCTTTACTTTAGCAATCGCAGATCGAGCGCAAACTACGATAATTAACGATCTAATCTCCTGCTAGATTAGTTTTTGGTTTTGTTGCAGAATTTCAAAAACAACTTTAAATGTATAGAAAACACTTATGAACTTGTCTGTACTTCTAGTATGAATAGAACTTTACTTATTTTTTTACATAGTTCCACTGCGAATTCACATAAACTATTTCTACTGACAGAGTTAGAATTTCACGCTCTAAAACAACATATAACAATCATAAAAAGAGAAGTTCGCTTTCTTAAGCACTAATGGCGTCTATTTAGCGTACCCATAGTACGCTAAATAGACGCCAGCCCGAAATGTCATTCACAAGTCTTGTTCAATATCTCCGTTCCTTTAAGAGCAATCCTTATGAAATTTTGCATAGCGGGGGCTCTAATTAGGCTCTAAATGTGTGTGTAAATTTGGTTGCTATAATATAAGTAGTTTTCGAGAACGATCACGTGTACGCCAGCTTGATCGTGATGCCAGCGTACACACTAAAAAAGGTCTGTATTTCTTAAACTAAAGAGGCACTAATTATTTCGTGTTTGCACTAATTACGCTCTAATTACGCTCTAAAAGATGGCATAACAAGAAACGTGAAATCGACCATGTGTACGCTAGCTTAACGGACGCTCCAAAGAGAGCAATTGAAAATCTCTGCATTCGCTTATTTCGTGTCCAAACTTCGAACAATATGATAAAATCGTTCTCTTTGGTTTGACAGGTGAGTCTGACAATGAATACGGAAAAAAATTGTCTTTGAAAGGCGTGACAGGTTGACATTGCATTTTGACCGGTGACGGCTGACTTTTGATAGTTGTTGGCTCTGACCTTGACATAATAAACTCCAAATTTAATTTGTAAAATTGCTTCATGTTCGAGGAAATCGGCCAAGATTTCTAATTTGTATTTGCCAGAGCCAATCCTTACGGATGCAAAGTCAGCCCATCTGGACCTTAAAAGAGGAGTCAACTTGCCAATGATGGAGTTAACAAGCTCGGGAGATGCAAGATACTCCGGCTGGTTCAGAAGACGAATAACTTCCACGCAGTTACGGATGCGGCAAGCGAAGATATTCAGTTCGCGGGTCGCTTCGTGTGTACCTAATTTAGGAAGAGCCCTTACGAGCGAAAGTTGATGCAACACGATGACTTCCGGCTGAGCGAACCTATTCTCCAAGGCCTGCACGATCTGCTTCGGGTCGTCAGCTGCCACCAATCTGATGGAAACTGCCTCACGGGCGGCGCCATATAGCGCTGTGCTAAACCTAGCAATATTATCGCTAGAAAAAAAGTGCGCTTTGGATTGGTCAAAAGATCCAATCCGCAGCGCGTCCGTCAAACTTAAAAATGTCACAAACCTTTGTTGTCTTCTTACCCAAGCTTGTGATGGCGTTGGCCAGCTGAATAAATTGTGTACCTACATCTTCACTATGACTTTTATTCTTGTAGCAGCAGCAATCATTATCTTTACGTGTGCCTAAGCCTATTTCTTGTGCATGTGGTGTATATTCAGCTGGGGGAAGCGAGCCCGTAGGAAGCGGGCTCGTAGTACGAGCAGGAGACGGGCGCGCGCGCGACACTACGGCGTCGCCGTCGCCGTTTTAAATCGCCGTGCCCGCCACGGCGATTCAAAACGGCGACGGCCGACTGCGGCACCTCGTAATTTTGCCACGGTTGATTTTTCTCCCTATCAACCAACGAAAACGCTTTACTGTTTTGTTTAGGGCGAGTGGGAATATCATTTGAACGTGCTAACCATTTTACCACGCGCTGAGATCCTGAGGTGCTGTGCCTAGATCCAGCTTCTATGGCAGCTTACTTCGCTTCAAGCTCCAGGTCAGCCACAGCACGCTCCCGCTCCGCCGCAGCACGCTCCCGCTCCGCCGCAGCACGCTCTCGTTCGGCTGCTATACGGTCGCATTCGGCCTGAGCCTCTGCGAGGCGACGAGCATGTTCAACTTTGGCCGCAAGTATTTGAGCTTTAATAGTTTCACAAGATCGTGATGAGCGAGCACTTTTCGGTGCGGTGCTCATGGCAGGCACACTCTCAGTGGTGGGAAACCTCTCTTTATTATGCAAGGCGCTGAACGGAGCCGACGCGGGGGCGTCATATGTAGTGGCACCGTCTTCGGAAGCACCAAAGATTTGAGGATCTTGCCTAGCTGATACTAAAGCTGCGGTTGCCTTACTGTGCGATCTTGTGATAGGCATCTTGTGGCATGGGTTATTTTACCCTATTATTTTATTATTTTTACTTCTGACACCATATGTGAATGATAGACGTGTTTATCGTCAACTGTTTAATATAGTAAAGGTGTGTCCAAACACGGCGTGCAAGATGCGCGGCAGCTACGCGCGGCATTCGCGGGACACAAATTTGCCGCGCGACTAGTTTAGACCTTCTGCGCGGCAGTGCTGCGCGGCATGTCTGAGGCACGCCGCGCTCTTTATTTCGTATTCAAAACACAATGAAAGCGGCCGCGTGTGTTGTAGCTCTGCTTATTATTCGTAAATTACGTAGAAGAAGGAATAGAAGAAATTATATCAGAAAAAGGAAGTGTTGGATGCGACCACTCTTTCAACAGAGGATAAAGAATCTGGAAGTGATCAATTACGAAATCAACTACCGAACGCCACAGTTTATAAGATTATCTTTGGAAGAATTCGAACACATACATACATTGGTAGAACCATTTATAAAAAAAAAAATACTCACTGGCGCATGGCAATAACGTCGAAGGAGAGACTTGCAATAACGTTGCGATATTTGGCTACAGGAGACTCCTATTCCAGCCTACAATACACATTTCACGTATCAAAGCAAACAATATCAACAATAATTCCAGAGGTGTGCGATGCCATAGTGAGAGCTCTTAAGGACATGGTACAGGTAAATATGAACAAAATTACTTAAATTATTTTTATTATTTAGCGAAATATTTTAAACTACAGATTGTTCATAATTAAGTAACAATTAAAGAACTACACAACTGATTCATAATATTAAACTAAATCCGTGTCCAAATCGCGAATCAATTGTGTAAGGCCAGAATCCATATTACTAGAAGATGATGAGTCGAGATCGGTAAACTGTGAAGTGAAATATCCTCGTCTGTTTTCAGCGTTATATTCTTGTGTTGATGATTGATTGAGGCGTTCCATATCAGCTTCGTATATTATAGTATTTATTGAATGTTTAACTTTCGTTAAAGTTGTGGCATCATATTTTCTTAGTTCGGCTGCTATATGCATACCAAAAGCAACGTAAGGATCATTACAACTACTGTCATTTTGTTTGCGCATTACTTCTAATGCCTCTTCTATCATTTGATTTTCAGCATCATACTCTGACTCTTGGTATGTCCTCTTCTTGGCTGACTTTTCTTTTCTTGACGAGTTTCGAGTGCCTTGTTCCGAAGCTCCTTGTTCCGAAGCTCCTTGTTCCGAAGTGCCTTGTTCTAGAATAACTTGTTCTGTATTACCCGGCTCTGAGGGTGAGCCACAATCCTGAAACAAAAATAACAAAATAATAATTGTCCTACTGCCGAGTCGTGCCCTTTAGGTTAAAGTCTACTAACATTACAAAACATTAATTAGAAAAAATATTTTTCAGCTACCAGTATCAGAGCAAGATTGGAAGGCAGTATCTAAAGACTTCGAGGAAAAATGGAATTTTCCGCACACCATCGGTGCGTTAGATGGGAAGCACATAACTATTCAAGCTCCTATTCGTAGCGGCACTGAATATTTTAATTATAAAAAGTTCTTTAGCATCGTGCTATTAGCATTAGTAGACTCAAACTACAATTTTATGTATGTTAACGTAGGAAGCCAAGGTCGAATTTCAGACGGAGGAGTTTATAAACATTCCGAATTGTATCGAAAGCTAGAAAATAATCAACTTAATGTACCAGCGCCAGAAATTTTACAAATACCCTACATAACTAAAATACCATACGTGATATTAGGAGATCAAGCTTTTGCATTAAGCACACATTTGATGACACCATTTACAGGAATTCATCCAAAAGGGTCAAAAGAAAGGATTTACAACTATAGACTGTCAAGAGCACGCCGAGTAGTAGAAAATGCTTTTGGAATCTTGTCGGGAAAATTTAGAGTATTGAGAAGTACAATGATTTTAAGCCCAAAATCAGCCAAAACCATAGTTCTAGCTACTGTTCACTTGCATAACTTTCTTCGCAGAGGCTCTTTATTAAAAAAATCAAATAATTCAGTGAATGAAGCAGCTACCTTTACTCCAAGTCAATTTATTGCCGCTCCTTCTGATATTCGCATTTTTTTATCAAGATATTTTATGACAAACGGATCAATTGATTGGCAAGAAAGATATTAAATAATTATATAACCTTAATTTCAAAATGGCTAAAATCATCCTTACGTACTTACCACTGCATCAATAGGGTTATTCCTGTCATGTAAAAAACTAAATGCTTCATAAGCAAACCATTTAGATTTATAGGCCTTGTTTCTACCTGTAACAGAAAAAGAACATTACTAACTAAAATTTTATGTAAAAATCACGAAAATCGTTTCATGTGTTTATGCATAATTACCTTTTTTAAAAAGATACAATTAGGTTTAACTTTAAGATTATGTACTGTTATTAAAATATAATAAGATTAAACTTACCACAACCAGTGACATTACTTGTTTTTTCTCTGTTTCTCTCCCTTCTATAGGAACTCAAAAGACTTTTAATTTTCAATTTTAAAGCTGCTTTTGGTTGTACGAATTTTTTTGCTATTTCATCCCATAGATCTTCTCTCACGTTATTATTGTGATATTCTTTACGTCTAGTATCCCATAATGGACTATGGGAGCCATATATTTGAATAAGACGAATTGCTGTTTCGTTATCCATTTTACTAGATAAAATACGTCCGTCCACACACAACCACCGGCGAACCAACACTAACACCTAACACCGTTCGCGGCGTTCGCCGCGCGCGAACATCTGCCGCGCACGGCAGTCATCCAATCATAGCGCGGCTAGCCGCGCGCGGCAGCCGCGCTCGCATGCCGCGTTGTGTTTGGACACACCTTAATACAATAAAATATAAAAGCTGTATAAAGGTATAGACAAAATAAATGGTATAGAAAAGAGGTTGGCTTGGTGATTGCCAACAATTGTGATTCTAAAACGGCTAGCTATGGCAAAGTTTAATAATTGTTGACCACAATAGTGTTCTGTTAATAGTTTAATGGAAATCAGTATTTTGTTACAAAAATATCAAAAGTTAGTAAACCTAATGAAAATCCAGTATATTATTGATTATAAATTATGATTAGCATGATATTAGACAATAACTTATGTTAAGAAAAATGGAAAGAAAAAAACATTTACTTATTAAATTGTTATTGTTATGCCCTTACGGAGCGCTGCATTGTTTATTTTGACACCTTTTGTACCTATCTATTAACTATTAATTACTATGTACACCAATGTGGCATGCAATTATAATATAAAAGAACACCAATGAAATAACCAAACGAATAAACAATTAAAAACCACAACAAAACTCTAGAATGTTTCAATTAAATAAAATTAACTAAATTACCAATATTCATTTTAAATTATATAGATCTAAATGTTGGTGATATTTATTTTCACATACGTGACGTGAGACGCCGTTTTCCATTTTAAACTTTTTGTGACAACCCTAACACATTTTGCCAAATTAACAATATTTGCCAATAAAATCGAGTATTATTCGATCAGTGCTTCATTCTGTGCCTTCATTACCATCGCGCTTCATCTGCAAGAAGTCTTAGAAGTTCTTCGTCAAGCTGTACCACGTCGATCTCTACAGTCTACAGATCATAGTGAGCTGATAGCTTTTCGATACCTACTACAACTAAAATATAAGTTGTTTCAAGTAACTAACAAAAATATTCTAAGTCCTAAACCTAGTTAAAACACTTAGAATATTTTTCACTATCACATTCTCCAGTCATGGAAAAGTCTAGTTTCTGTCTGCATGTGCTAATGATTGATTATTTCACAGGTCTGATTTTGAGTACGAGAGTAGCGGCCCGGTGCAGTGCGAGCGCGCCAAGCCCAAGCAAGTGAAGGAGTCTGTTAAGCGCAAGTCATCGGCCTGTGATTCTGAGTACGAGAGTAGCAGCCCGGTGCAGCGCGAGCGCGCCAAGCCCAAGCAAGTGAAGGAGTCTGTTAAGCACAAGTCCTCGGCTAACAGAAGCGTTCCGACCGACCGTTCGAGGTATAATTGGATAAATTGTTACATTTCGAAAGTAAATGGCCTCCCCTGAGGTTTACGCATTTTATATAGCCCTTACCATATTTTCTTTATACCACGCTTTAGGGCGTTTGGGCGGAGCTGCAAGTATCCACTAAGCACTCGAAGCTGGAGCTGGTGAAACATAGAGCGAGCTTGTTACAAAAGCGAACACAAGGCTAATGAAGTAGCGCAGCCCAAACTCTTCCGCTACCGAGACACATCCCGTTCCGTTCTGCCCCAGACCGATTAGAGCCTAGAGGTATTCTGTACGAGTTGTTTCAAGCTACCAACGAGGATTCCCCTAACATTCATTACATATTGATACCTACTAACCAACCATTTTATTTACCCCTCATTATATTATTGTTTTTAACTACTTTAACTTAAAGTAACTACTTTTGTCGACCAAACCGACCTCAGGACGCCTGGTACACCTATTGTTAACGCTATTCCAACATAATATTGTTTAATTTTTACTTTTTATTTTTATTGTAATAAAATACCTTGTTCTATAAATTGTGGTGTGTTTTTATTGTGTTGTAGCCTCCTTACTGGTGGAGTAGTGAAGTTCCACATTACAATGCATATTATTTAGCCTAACCACGTCAGTGTGTCCTTTTAAATAAATGAATTTATTAAATCTATAGGAAAAACATTCAAAATAAATTAATGACTGTCTTTTAGTCAAAAAGTGTATAATCAGTACAAAGTTGAGTTCAGAAACGAATTACATTTTGCTAAATAAGTACATTCTTTATATAAAATACTAGCTGACCCGGCGGACTTCGTTTCCATCATTAAGTTAAATATATATCAATGGTTTCCATGACAACAAAACATACAAATTGGAAAATTAAATTGTCGTTAGTATTTTATTTAATATATATTTTTTAAATATAGCCTATGTTACTCAACGCTAATGTAGCATTCTAATGGTGAAAGATTTTTTTAAATCGGTCCAGTAGTTTGTGAGTTTATTCGTTGCAAACATACATACATACAAAAATACAAAGGTTTCCTCTTTATAAAATTAGTATAGATATATTTTTTAAATATAGCCTATGTTACTCAGCGCCAATGTAGCATTCTAATGCTGAAAGAATTTTTTAAATCGGTTTAGTAGTTTTTGAGTTTATTCGTTGCAAACATACATACATACATACAAAATTACAAAGGTTTCCTCTTTATTATATTAGTATTGATAAGCTGCATAGATATGAGCGTTTTGTGCATAGACAGGTGTTTACATCAAATAAGTTACCATAATGGGTTCTTACACCGAACAGACCCACCCTAACTAAATTGGAGTATTAAAAATTTTAAAATTATCATAAATAATTACATAATGCAACTGGCATAGTTGTTTTAAAATATTCGAATTTTAATCGCATTTACAGTCTATAGACAAATAATACAGATAAAACATTTATCTACGTAGTTTCAAATGTGATTTTACTCTGATGTGTGTAATTGGAAACCAATGATATTACATTATTGTTGGAAACTGATTTTGACCATAAGGTCATAAAGTATAAACTTCGTACTATCCTTTTTCTTTCTCTGTATCTAAAACGGATAATCGGAAAAAGTATCCATAAGGATGAGCATAACAACTCGGAGCGTAATCATATGTACAACACTTAATAATTTCATGGAATGGTATCGGACACTCGGGTACTTTCCCGTTATAACCACGACACTTTTTTCTAAAAACTTCAATTCCAAATCTCGAAGTACAACACATAAGTTTTGCATTATACGAGCACGCTATCACTCTATTGGGCTGGTACTTTATAGAAGGGACGTTTCGGTGCACGTTCTGATAGTACATCAACACTGTGATCTGTAACATAAAAATAAAATAAAATTATAGGTATACTACGAAACAACTTGTAAACTTACTAGACTCGAAGAAGTAGATTTTGCCGTTTTTAAATTCATTAATTCGGTTACCGTGTAGAGACACGTTAACCGAATTATTGAATTGGCTCCCGGGCGACATTGTATAAGAGAAGAGTCTCTTAAGAATTTTAAAAGCCACCAACTTATTTATATAAACATAATTATTTACTCATAATACAATGTTTGTATAAATTATAAAAATATATATTAAGCATATACCCAAAAACAAACTAGCGGATAGAAAAAAACGTAAACAATTAAATTCTACATTTAAAAGCGATTAGTGACTTCCATACGAGTATAATGTCCGATTTAATTAGCGGTGCCCAATTTAGGTAGAACTGTAAACTGATAATTTTCCGGCAAGGCCTTTTACCAACTTTACGCTTATATCAACCACCTTGCCTTAATATGAAGCAGAAACTTTTCAAGAGTAAGTGTGTACAACGGCTTCACTTCCTCCCAATCAAAGTGCACCTCTGTAACATCCGAGGTCTGCACTCAAACCTCCTACCGGTCCCCTAAAATCTCGAGACCGATAAGCCACACTTACTCATTGTAACTGAGACGAAGATAGCGAAACCATTGGACGTAGCCTACCTAAAGTATCCCGGCTACTCGCTTGGGCATAGGTTTAAGAAGCAAGCCGGGGTCTGTGCGTATGTCCGCGATGACGTGTGCGTCGTCGTGTTGGCGTCTCACCAGCTACGAGGTTTCAGGTTTATCCACACTATAGTGGTTGCTGGTAGACACCGGCAGAGAAAAAACTCTTTATGTCGGTGTCTATCGGTCGCACAGCGGAGACCAGGAGACGACTCGGTTGTTTGACGACCTCACTGAGGAAGTTGATCTGGCTCAACGAAGGTATCCAACTGCGGAGCTTGTTTTTCTGGGGGACTTCAACGCTCACCATAGTGATTGGCTATTCCCGTTCCAGAAAACGGACCATGCTGGAAGAGGGGCACGCAAGTTTGCGTTATCGCAAAATCTCTCCCAGCTGGTGAACTAAGCAACCCGCATACCTAATGTTAATGGCCACACACCCAATTGCCTAGACCTTCTGCTGACAACTGACCCAGACAGACACTCAGTACTGGTCTCGGCTCCACTTGGATTTTCTGACCACTCTCTGGTGAAATCCGTATCTATATGCTCTTCTCCGGACACTACCCTTCGGGGATCGAGGCAAGTATGGAGTTATGGGTCGGCAGATTGGGACGAGATGCGGCACTTCTTTGCGTCTTATCCTTGGCGGCAACTGTGCTTCTCTTTGAGCGAACTTTATGTCAGTAGAACGCGATTGAAAAATCAACGCCACTCGTGTTTTGGACAATAATCGTTGAGAAAAATTAAAAATTAGTTTACTAAAAATGCTACTCACTGATTAGAATCAGGACGTTCACTTGACTTCACATTACGCATTAGGTAACACCAAAATATTATAATAAGAAATGTCTTTTACTTTAAGGTGCGTAACTGATAAGGTATGTGCTGTTGAACAAAAAACAATAGTCATTCAGAAATGAAACCTTCACAATGCAGATTACAGATTAAGCAGATACAATAAATTATTTTATATGTTTAAAGGTACTTAAAACCATTGAGTTATACTTAAAACATATTAAAATAATTTTTATGTTATGTGGTAGATTGCTCAAGATTATTTCCAGCCAGATTGGTCGTACCATCGTCATAAGTCATAAGTTGTTTTAGGTACCGGGAAATGAAATCTTCACATGGTTTTAAAATGATTTTTAAAACATGTGGCTGATTGCTCAAGACTCTTTCCAGCCAGTTTGGTCGTACCACGTATTAAGATTTTCTAAATATAGGTACCTGGAAACGAAATCTTCACATGCTTTTAAAATGATTTTTAAAACATGTGGCTGATTGCTCAAGACTCTTTCCAGCCAGTTTGGTCGTACCACGTATTAAGATTTTTTTAAATATAGGTACCTGGAAATGAAATCTTCACATGGTTTTAAAATGATTTTTAAAACATGTGGCTGATTGCTCAAGATTCTTTCCAGCCAGTTTGGTCGTACCATCGTATTAAGATTATTTAAATATAGGTACCTGGAAACGAAATCTTCACATGGTTTTAAAATGATTTTTAAAACATGTGGCTGATTGCTCAAGACTCTTTCCAGCCAGTTTGGTCGTACCACGTATTAAGATTTTTTAAATATAGGTACCTGGAAACGAAATCTTCACAAGGTTTTAAAATGATTTTTAAAACATGTGGCTGATTGCTCAAGATTCTTTCCAGCCAGTTTGGTCGTACCATCGTATTAAGATTTTCTAAATATAGGTACCTGGAAACGAAATCTTCACATGCTTTTAAAATGATTTTTAAAACATGTGGCTGATTGCTCAAGACTCTTTCCAGCCAGTTTGGTCGTACCACGTATTAAGATTTTTTAAATATAGGTACCTGGGAAACGAAATCTTCACATGCTTTTAAAATGATTTTTAAAACATGTGGCTGATTGCTCAAGATTCTTTCCAGCCAGTTTGGTCGTACCACCGTATTAAGATTTTTTAAATATAGGTTCTAGGATCTACTTTACACATTTTCAAGGTCTTCGTCTATTGGATGCAAAGGTTTTTAACAACATGGAATTACAGCACAACTTAAACTGGATGGGGCTCCTGGTCTCCCAGGACTGGATCCCCGAATAAGTTAGTACTATGAATAACATTTGTCAAAGTAGTACCTCGACCCATAGGAAAACACTTGTGTATTTTGATTAGAATCAGTTGCCAATTGTCTTTATCGACTCCGATCTACTCAACGCATTTTCAAGGTTTTCATAATAGATAAACACTTGTGTTTTTTGATCTAAGTCAATGCAGACAACTGTGCAGGGAATTATTAGTTACCTTATTTATATCAATCCCACCAACAACGACGTATGCAATCACTACACACGCATACACTCACACACGTTACCTACGAGTTCGACTACTTCCCATTTCAATGCTGACAAAAACAATTTTAATACGGGTTATTCCCAGACGCCTCCAATCTTTTGTTTGGAAAATATAAGAAATTCAAACATTGATTCCTAGACTCCTCCAAAGACTATTATAAAAAATATTATTTAAATATTAGTATAGTAGCACGATAGCGCAGCGGCTAGCGCGTTCGGCTTGCGATCTTGTCCGCTAAGCAACTTTCGCAATGCTGAGTCGCTGGATGGGTGATCAAATTTAAAACATCTCGAGCTTCTCCGTGCTAAGGCGCGTTAAGCCGTTGGTCTCGGTTGTTGTCGTAAGATGATAGTTGCTAAAACCCATCAACCGCATTGGGCCAGCGTGGTGGGTTATGACCCATTATCCTCACGTGCTATTGTCCACGTGGGAGGTCTGTGCTCAGCAGTGGATCGTTTATAGGCTGATGTTGATGAAATATTAGTATAATTTTTTAGTTCTATTGTCCTCAGAGTAGCTAAAATTAGTATTTTCTGAAGTTGTCTGCGGAGTTTGAGATTAACCCGGTTACCATTTTTTTAATTACGGAGGAGAATGAAAATCGATTAACAAATTATTATATTCGTATTTTTTCTGTGGAGGACTTTGGGACAATTTCTTGGAGGAGAATGGGAATAACCCTTTAATATAAACAAAATTAAAAAGATAAAGCTAAGTTTATACTGTTTAATTGACAAACGCATTAAACATAAATTTTCATAATAACATAAACATCACGCCATATTCCCACAAGTGGGATAGACAGAGCAACAGGTAACAATTATGTCATGCTGAAGCCACGTTTAGCAACAAGTCATCAGATAGGATTTCCATAACAGTACCTTTTCATGGTTTAACTTATTAATGCAAATGTCTATTTTAATACGTACCCATTAAATATGGTTAGATTTATTTATTGTGGGAATAAGTCATCTTATGTATTCATATACATAAACACAGAAGTTATAAAAATAGACTGCCTCACAGTAATCGAACCTGCGTCTCTCGATATCCGAGCGGCTAACTTTAAAGTTACCGAGACATTTGTCTAGTTTAGTACATCGAAAATAATTTTAGAGTGTGAGGAGCTCGATCAGCGATTGTGGTGGTTAAGCAACTCTCGTAAAGACCGATCATGAGATGGAATGTATTAATAAATTTCTTGCTTAGTGAAAACAGTCCTAATGTTGCACATCCGGACAATCGCTGTCAGCGCTTTATCGAAAGGTTGCTGACCTTTTTTACACAGCAAATGTTAAAATATGAATGTTATACTTTACTTACGCTGCAACTTTTCACACTAATCGATAAACTATATAATTTGCTGAATATTAAAAAAAACAGAGGTTTCCAACATTGCTTCAATTTTGTAAATACTTCATTGCTACTAATAAAACCTACATATTTATTTATAATATTGCAATACTTGATTAAATACTTTAGCTTAAACGTAAACTCGTTAAAATATAACTGGTAGTTAATGTAGTGGTTAGATACTTGACTATAACGCGAAAAAGGCTCAGTTCAAGTTGAATGCTAGTAGCAGCATTTTGTTTGATGAATGCAAGCATTTATGTGTATATCGTATACGTAACTGATTGTAGTACAGAAGGTCAAACTATCGGCTAAACCTGTCTTACTTAGAATTGATGTGTTTTATAAGACCAATAAGTATTAAGTACCTATGTATTAAAGGTAAAAATAATAAAAAAGTATTTGGAATTAACAGTTTTTACATACGGTGTATGTAATCTTGAAATTAAAAACTAGCACTGGTAGTTTAATTGTATACAAACAAATAAAAAATAAATTTAAAAAAAGTTGATCACTCCTGCCTAGTAAAATAGCTTGTTAAACACTTTTCTCCAATAAATACCCGAAAAATGGTAGTCGTCGTATCAGTGCTTCCTAAGTCAGATTGACCACTAGTAGACACGCCAAGCCCAGTAGTTCGACCACTAGTCAGTGCTTCAGTACTCCGACGTCGCTCGCCCCGAGAATCATCCAGAAGATATACACCGAAATAATGTTCGTAAGTTTTGAATATTATTATTTTTTTTTTATTAATATGTTGTGTCACGCATGGTCAGTCATCTGATGGGTGGTCGACCATTACCATCTCGAGTTCCTATATGCTTCGGAAGGTATATCAAGCGGGTGATCCCAGCTGCATCTGCAACCGTTATCCAAACCGCACTGGGTCTGCGTGGTGGGCTGTGGTCCGTTCTCTCTATGTGTAGAGAAGTCATTATAGAAGGTTTGTAGAGGAGCATTGACCTAGATCAGCAAATGTTATTATTAAATCATCCTAGCATTTACTATCATGTTGGGTCATGTCGAGTCATGTCAAATGTTAATATCGAGTCTCTAATATTTATTGTTATTTCAGGTCTGAAAGCAAGCAAATTAAACGCTCTGCAAAGAAAAGCTGTGGGTCAACCAATTTGTTTGACTCGGACAACGAAAGCATAAGGTAATTTGCGTTGACTACTTTTAAAACTAAGTATTAAAAATGTGTCAACATATTTTATGTTATTTTATTTGTATATCGGCGATATTAATAAGTAAAGTAATGTATGTTTTTTAAATTACATTTCTTATCTTTCTAGCACTAAGAAAAAATGCCTGTACTCGTCGTCGTCGGTGCCTAAGACCTCAACGACGATTGCAAAAAAACTAGAAGCGTCCAGCTCCGCTTCAAACTGGCTAAATGATTCGGAATCAGATGACGAAGTTTCGCCGCCACCACGCGAGACAAACCAGGTCAACGACAGCGTACTAACGCGACGTGTACCAGGCGGGGTAACGCGTCGGACTGCGAAGCTCAGCGGTGAACTGGTGGCGGAGCTGCGTCTCTACAACGCTGAGGAGGTGCACAGTCTCACCGGCTTTGAAAGGTGTGAAAAGGCAATAGTTTGGGTTCGACTACAAGGCGAAGCCGAGTCTCCTGAATTATTGACTATAAAAAAATTTGTTAAATTAGCCAAATCAAAATTTACTGAAGAGGGGGTATTCTTTAGTGATAAAAACAAAAAATAGTTACAGTCAGCTGGGTACATTATAATTAGTTACACTCTCTTCGGAAAATTTTGACTTAAATGGTTTTACTTATATATTATGTGTGTTAGGTTTTAGATCATTTTATATGTAATATTACATTTTACTTAAAAACGACTTTAACCTCTTGTAAATTTTTTAACACAGTGAAAAAATCATAATGGTTAAAACTATATTTTGTTCAACTTGCAACTTATCCGTTAAGAATAATTCTTTCTCTGCTCATTTAAAAAGTATTTTACACAAGAATAATAGTTCTGTCGTTGAGAGCGAAGGTATCGAAAAAGTTCATAGCGCTTTTCGCGGTCGCATAGCGTCGTACCGGATTCGATGCGAGGACGTCATCGGTGACGATGAAGAACGTATGCGTGTGTTTACTCCTGCTGAGTTTTTAACGCAATTACGCTCCCGCGTAAAACTTTTACTCTTGGCCCGAATTGAGGCTTATGCAAACCTTAAAGTAAATTTTGAATTGTTTTCTGAATTTTTTCTGCATAAGGATGATTCACTTTCAATTAAATCTTTTGCTACTGAAAACACTATCTTACATCAAAGTTATAATTTTGATGAAATGTACACAAACATTAGCCATAAAATTTGTAAAAAAGTTGAAGAATTTGAGGAAAAAGATAGTGGTTGGGCTTATTTACGAAGCTTGTATCTAGAAGTAAATATAAACAAATATAACCCGTTGAGAGCCTCTGGTTACTTAGATTTACCTAGCGTCATAAAAAACAAACGTGCATGTATCAACATTAAAAATTCAGATGATTACTGCTTTTTGTGGTGTGTTATGGCAGCACTTTTTCCTGCAAAAAATAACGCACACCGAACGACAGCATATCCGCACTTTAAAGGTGTACTTAATGTCAAAAATATGACATTTCCAGTAGGGTTCGCGGATATAAGAATTTTTGAAAAGAATAATCCCGACATAAGTATTAATGTTTATGGCCTTAAAAATAACACTAAGGTTGTTGGACCTCTGTACAAATGTGAATTTCGAAAAGGACATCACGTCAACATGCTTTTTCTTGAAAATGGAAAACGCACACATTACTGTCTAATTAAAGATTTATCTAAATTAATTCGCAAGCAGTTAACTAAACATCATTCCAAAATATTTTTATGTGAGGATTGTATGATATTTTTTGACGACAATCTTAAACTCGAAGCTCACGTTTGCAGTGGTGTAGCAACAACGTTACCTAATCAGGGAACTCTTATACAATTTGAACATTATGAACGCATGCAAGACATGCCCTTCGTCTTATACGCAGACTTTGAATCTTTGTTAGAGCCAGTTGAATCAAATTCTGGAACAAGTTGCACAACGATTACGCAAAAGCATGTACCAGCTGCATTTGCTTACTATGTTGTATGCTCCTACGACAGCTCCCTTAATAAATATGTGTCTTATCGAGGACCTGACTGTGTGAAAAATTTTTTTGATAACCTTCTATCTGATATTACTGTAATTTATAATATTTTACATTCATCGATCCCTATGTTCTTAACAGATGAAGATAGAACCAATTTTGTTCAAGCTAAAAATTGCTATCTTTGTAACAAAATATTATTTGACGACAAAGTAAAAGATCACTGCCATCTTACTGGGCGATATCGTGGTGCAGCTCATTCTTATTGTAATATTAAATATTGTTTGCCTAAGTTCGTTCCCATATTTTTTCATAATTTAGCTGGTTACGACAGTCATCTTTTCATACGACAGTTAGGAGAATTATCCGGTAGGATACAAGTGATTGCAAAAAATAAAGAAAATTACATATCGTTTACCAAATTTTTTCAAATCAATAACAAAGCTATCATGCCTGTTCGTTTTGTCGATTCTTTTAAATTTTTAGGCACAAGCCTAGAGAAGTTAGTTGCAAATTTAAATACAATTGATTTCAAACATCTGACATTTTTTTTTCCTTCTCAGGAACATTTTAATTTACTTAGACGTAAAGGGGTTTATCCTTACGAATACGTCACTACTTGGAGTTCTTATGATGAGGAAGAAATACCTCCTCTTAAATGTTTTTTTAGTAAATTGCATAATTGTAACATATCAAAAGCAGATTATGAACATGCAAAAAGAGTATGGCAAACCTTTGAATTACGGAACCTTGGAGAATACACTGATTTATATCTTAAGTCAGATGTACTTTTACTAGCGGACGTCTTCGAAAGTTTTCGAAAAACTTGTAAGAGTAATTATAAACTGGATCCTTCTTTTTACTTAACAGCACCTAGCCTGAGTTTTGACGCTATGCTATTAAAAACAGATGTTAAATTAGAATTAATAAATGACTTGGAAATATTAAGAATGATACAAAAAGGCATTCGCTGTGGTATATGTTTATGTTCTACAAGATATTCGAAAGCCAATAACAAGTATTTACAAACTTATGACCCCGCAAAAAGTGATAACTTCCTTGTTTATATTGATTGTAATAATCTTTATGGTTATGCTATGTGCGCTTATTTACCTCATTCAAATTTTAAGTTATTAAGTGAACTAGAAATTTCAAATATAGATTTTCAAAATATGCCTATTGACGGGGACATTGGTTATATACTCGAAGTAGACTTAGAATACCCTAATCATTTGCATAATCATCATAACGATTTTCCATTCTGTGCTCAAAAATTTGCTCCTCCAGGATCTAAAACTAAGAAATTGATACCAAATTTATACGATAAGTTTTTTTATGTCCTTCATTTTTCCTACCTGAAAACATGCCTAAAACATGGTTTATTATTTAAAAAAATACACAGAGTAATTCAATTCAATCAGAGTCCATACTTAAAACAGTATATTGATATGAACACTGAGTTACGGAAAAAGGCAAAATCTATATTTGAACAGGATTTCTTCAAACTTTTAAACAATAGTATATTTGGTAAGACATTAGAAGATACTGAGAAAAGGGTTAGCGTGAAGTTGGTTAATAAGTGGAATGAACAGGATTTCTTCAAACTTTTAAACAATAGTATATTTGGTAAGACATTAGAAGATACTGAGAAAAGGGTTAGCGTGAAGTTGGTTAATAAGTGGAATGATGAAAAAAATATAACAAAGAAAAGTTTCGGTGCTGAGCAACTAATAGCCAAATTTCCATAGTGCTACAATTTTTACAGAAAATTTTATAGCTGTTCAAATGAAACCTGAGACAGTTACTTTAGACAAACCCATATACATTGGCTTTTCTGTATTAGAAATATCCAAAAGTCACATGTTTGATTTTCATTACTCTATTATGAAACCTTTTTATGGGGAAAAATTAAAGCTTTGTTATACGGATACTGACAGTTTTCTTTATTCAATAGAAAGCAAAGATTTTTATACAGATTTAAAGTTGAATTTTCTTAGCTATTTCGATACTAGTAATTATCCATTAAATAACTGTTTCGGTATACCAAGTCTTAACAAAAAAGTACCGGGTCTCTTCAAAGATGAACTAGGTGGAAATTTGATTTCTGAGTTTGTTGGTTTAAGATCAAAATTATACTGTATGAAAACAGTACAAGAGGAATTAAAAAAGGCTAAAGGTATACAGAAACAGGTTTTAAAAAATGTGCATTTCGAAGATTACTATAATGTATTAGACAAAAATACTTTTTTAAGAAAGAAAAACATTATTTTTAAATCTTTAAAGCATGAAATATTTACCCAAGAACAGAACAAGATAGCTTTGTCAGGTAATGACGACAAACGCGTAATATTAAAAATAAAATATCTACTATGTCTTGGGGTCACTGGGATTATATATTTTAACAACGATTGTTTTCACTGTGTTTTTAAATCTTATTATACTTAGAGCTTGAGAAATAAAAAAAATGTATTATTATTTATTATCATTACTAAGATTCATTGTTTGAATTAAAAATAATATGAACTTGTTATAAAGTATTGTAACCCGTTTTTCAATATACTTAAGTACTTACATATATTCAATATTTTGATTAAAAAATGATAATTAATTATGTATGTAGTTGCTTTTGCTCAGATTCATTGTTTGAATAGGAAATGTAACTAATATTATGAAATGTAATGTAAATTTACTGTACCTACCCAGCTGTTTTAATATACCTAATAAAATATAAAAGTAACAAACTAACTTGCATTTTTATTTAATTTAGTATATACCTTTGTATAATAAAACATTGACGGTAAATAAGTAAGAAAATTCTAACGCAAACAAGTTTGAATAAGTCAGTTTCAGAGTAGGTTGTGTAATACAACTCTTCTGACTATAAGGTAATATGAAACCTATTTAATACAAATCAGGTTACGTTATTGCTAAGTTAATCATTCTTTATTAAATAATGTTTTTTTTATTTTGCTAAATTGCAAATTACATGTTGTTGCAAAATCTTATAATTTTCGAGTAAGCAACCTACATTGTACCTACATACAAGTGTTGCTGTGTCATCATATACCTACATTAATATAAATGGGTTTCAAATTAGTTTTAATTTCAATTATCAAAGTGTAGGCGTCAGTAGTCCAGCTAGATAATATCAACATGGTAAGTAGTTTAGATAGTTTTATACGATTATAAAATAATTTTATTCTTACTGTGATTGTGTCGCTATTTGGTGAAAAGTGGACTATGCTAGTCTCTGACTAACCCTTCGAGGATAATAGTTGTGGTTATATGTATGTAATTAATTATTTTATTTTATTTTTTAGAATACTCAAGAGAACTCGTTGTCGTTCAGCATCAACAAGGAGGTCGTGCAATCGACATCTTTGACTTTTGAACAGAACGCTCAAGATATGCTCGAGGGATTTACAGAGGAGTATCCGAATTGGAGAGCAGATGAATTGCGATGCGATTCCCCGCTGTATAACAAGGTGATGAGAAATATCACAAAGAAGAGACCTCAAAAAAGAAGTTATCTGAAGCAACATCATTCTTACGTGATGAAAAGTACGCTGATTCAAGGTCGTCGATTAATAAAGATTGAAGTGTTAGACTTGGAAAAAAATCATACTGATCCATTATTATGTGCGCAGTATGTGGTAACAGAGCATATTGACCCCATAATGGATCAAACAGAGGCTATCATTAGCAATATATCAAAAAAAGTTTGTGGATATAGTTATAGTTTTTAAGAAATTTTCAAATAAATATAATTGAATTGAATACTAAGATCGTTTCATTCAACCCTTTTTCCTTTAGTAAATAAAACAAAAAAATACTTAGACACATTTTATTGAGGAAAATACTGTATTACATTAATAAATCAAGTAACATTTAAAGTGTACCACTTTTTTAGACACAGAACATTTTTTAAAGCACACATTTTTTTATGATATTCACAATTAAATTTATTTACATCTACATGGTAATCACTATATAATTTTAAAAAGTTAGGACAACCTTTTTCTTCTAACTCCATTATTTCGCAATCTTGACATAGCTCGCGAACCCACATTCTCTTTTCCAATCCCTTTACTAATACCTTCTTACTGCTTAAATAAGGAACTATTATTCGTCTAAATTCGCGGTAATCAATGAATCCCTCGCTCCATTTGAGCCCGCGATTCCTTTCTAACCAACGGACTTGCTTCTTTTCTTCATCTGTTAGATTTTTAAAAGCATATGGTGGCTTAATTAAGAACGTCTGCGTATGGTTTTTAGTTGCTATTGATAACTCTTTTACAATAAAATTATTTTTCAAATCCTTAAATCCTTGCATATCCACTATAATAGTTTCGTTATTCATGATAGCTTTTTCACAATGCTACTCAGCGGTTTGTATTCAAATATGCAATCGTTCAGTATAAGACAATATGCGGCGGTCTGATCAGGTATCTCTTGATCTGTTTCGATTTCTACTCTTACATCGATTGATCCCTTTAACATTTCTTGTTGGCGAGAACAGTCAATACCAATTAAGGGGCAATATCTTTAAAATCTTTTAAACTCAACAACGGTTCTGATCGACGTCCGTGATAATACTGTTGAAACCTTGCGTACTGTTCGTATATTAATAGAAACTTGTTGTCAGAGAAATTGATGTTAAGTCCTTCGTAGGGGTAATATGATGAATTTAAAAACACTCTTACGTCACGAACATTGCAATGGTCGAACTCCGCCATTGACATTTCAGCATTATGTTTTCGGTTTGTTTGTAAGGCAATAATAACAAATCGAGGTTTCTCTGTTTGCGATGAAGTTTTAATAGACCAAGTATGCTTACGTGTTTTGGGTAGTAACGGATATTCATACAAATCCCAATTACGAAAGGCCAGTGTGATGGCCCGATCTTTTTCTAAATGTTTTAATAAATTAATTCTCTCTCGATCTGACACTTTAATATGCGGAACACGCCAAACGATTTTATCTATAGCTATATTTTCCACAATTTGTTCTTTGCTCAATTTTAATGCATTGACATTTGTGTTGCTTCTCAACAGTACTAACTCATGTTTACAGTTTATTAAAACTTTTTCATAATCTTCTGCAAATCCCAATATTTTATTTAATGGTATTGAGACAGAAAAAACTCCGCTTGTAACATTGGTTATTCCTGCAGGAGACCAACCCCAAACTTTTGCACTTTTGGATTCATTTTCATTCAACGACAAATAAGACTTCATTGTCGTCGTGATACCTGCATTTTTTATTTTATCTATTTCTATTCCATTTAACTCATATCGAATATCTTGAAATAGAAATAACATTGGATTGTTTATAAAATGCATACTTGTTACCTTTTCTTTAGTGGTACTGTTATATACATCAGCTTTACCTTCAATATACAAAGTGCTGCGTGAAGGCAACACATACAAATCTTGCTGATTGATTGGTATTCTTATTTCATCATTATTGTTGAAACTTGTTACATAAGGCTTATACGAATGATATTCAAAACTCTCGATACTGTTGTCGTATGATGTCGGCTGAGATATATTTAATATATTCATTTTAACAAGCCTACTAGCTTTAGGAAATCTTTATTATTTTTAGTAAGTTTCTTTTTTAATAAAAGCGGTGACTTGAACACCTGATGGGGTAGGGTTTTTATTGAAATTTATCATTTTTTTCTAAAGTGCAAGTATAGTTGTACTTCTTCACCTCGTAAATTGATTTGCTTATTATGACCGTCTAGTAATCTAATATTAATCGCACTGATTGAATTTTGGTTGACTGGAAAATATATTAAGTTTTTGGGTATCTCAATAACTCGATAGCCTGGTGGCACGTTAGGTACAAATTCGTAAATTATATGGCTTGCTTTTCCATTCACGAATGATCCTCCAACTACGTCACATTCGATGCGCACGATGGTTGTAGATAAAATGCTGACTGGATACCGAGATTCACAACTTATATTAGCCTTTATTGTTTCCCTAGCAAAACCTAAAATTTTACCGATGGAATTACTTTTCTCAAAGTGAACATCTTCTGAACAGAATATTTTGGTTTTGAGTGTATTATTATTACAACTCAATTTTAATGCAGTATTCTTGACATTGCCTTTTAAAAAATCACAAATGTCTTGAAGTTCATATGATCCTTCTGGAATTTCAATGACCTCATTATTACCATAGTAAAACTTATTATTTCTTTCGTCTATATTAGGAATAGAATTAAATGTAGAAAAGTACAGAAGTCCACACTCATATTCTCCACATAATTCTAAAGTAGGTGAGTAGTTTGTTACGAAGGAGGCTCCCTGCCCAGTTATGGTTACAGTGAAAGACATAATTATACTGTCAAGTTATTTTAATTTTAACCTTTATATAAATGATTTTTCCAATACTTACTTAAAAATAATAAACAAAGATGACCGCAGTTCGTAGTGCCAAAAGTTTGATACTGTTTGTAATTATAATTTATGTGTTAAGCATACTGACGGCAATGGAAGAGGCAGCAAGAACGACGAAGTGACACGAACGACACCGGCGACTGCCGGACAATGACATCTGTCTAACTATCGGTTTTCAGCTCGTACGCGCGTCCTAATTTTATATATTGTTTTTATTCCGAATAAAGGAATTTGTCTGTTTCTACGGTGTCTTATTTAACTAGGCATCGTCGTAAACATTTGTGGTAGGAGTTTCTTAATAACTTACAACATTTGTCTTCTTTAGAAGTCCCAAGGCATATCGTTTGTGAATCTCCTATTAATGTAGAATTGCATTCATTCACCGACGCCTCATTAATGGCTTATGGTGCTTGTCTATACCTGAAATCTACCAATTATTTAGGAGAAGTTACCGTTCATCTTTTCTGTGCCAAAGCTAAAGTGGCTCCTTTGAAGCCAGAACTGACAATACCTCGTTTAGAACTGATGGGTGCTTTGTTGGGAGCTCGATTACTTAAAAAGGTAGTTCATTCGTTGCGTTCCAAGTATCTTCAAGTTTCGCGGTGTATTCTATGGACCGATTCAACCATAGTTTTAGGATGGCTTAATTCTGAGCCAAAAACATTGAAAGCCTTCGTTAGTAATCGGATAGAAGAGATTCGTGAACTTACCTCCAAGTATCAATGGCGATATGTACCGACCAAAAGTAATCCCGCTGATCTGGCCTCTCGTGGAGTAAAGCCGCAACATCTAAAACATAATAAATTGTGGTGGCACGGAGCTCCTTTTCTGACGCAGCCAGAGGACGAATGGCCAACAGATAATACAACGCTTACCACACTACCTGAAACAAAGGTATCGTTGAGTGTACAAATCGAACCAGCCCCTAATTTTACTCTATTTCGTACTTGTTCAAAATTATATCGAATGCAAAGAATTATGGCATATATAAAGCGCTTCGTACATAATTGTAGAACGGAAAATAAAGTGAAGGGTAAGTTGACACTCACAGAGTTAATACAATCTTTTTTTGCTTTGGCTAAGCTTTCTCAGGAAGAATCCTTCAAACAGGAAATTCATTCTTTAAATACCCTAGGATATCTGAATCGTAAATCTAGAATGTTGTCGTTAAATCCTTTCTTAGATAGTGATAGTGTGTTACGTGTTGGAGGACGTTTGCAAAAGGCATTAGTTCCATATAATAAAAAACATCCCATCATTATTGATTCCAAACATCATTTTACCAAACTTCTTTTTAACTATGAACACGTTCGTCTTTTGCATTGCGGACCTTTACAATTATTATCGTTGATACGTGAAGATTTTTGGCCTATAGGCGGCAGAGTTCTAGCTAATCAGATTACTAATAATTGCATACAGTGCGTAAAAATAAAAGGAAAAAATATGCAACCAATAATGGGCAGCTTACCACAATCCCGTGTTAACCCAGCTCCCCCGTTTGAGACTTGTGGTACTGATTTTGCTGGTCCCTTTTTGATTTTAAATCGCAAAGGCCGCGGTGCAAGGGCAAGCAAATGTTACCTATGTGTTTTTGTTTGTTTTTCCACCAAAGCTGTGCACTTGGAGGTCGTAAGTGAACTGAGCACTAACGCGTTCATACTTTGCTTACGTCGATTCATCTCTAGGCGCGGCAAGCCGTGTACAATATACTGCGACAACGGAACGAATTTCGTGGGGGCAAACAACGAATTAAAGAGAATGCTTAGGGCCGCTAACGAGTCAGTCACTGAATTCGGTTTGTGTGAAGGCATCGACTTTAAATTCAGTCCGGCATATGCTCCTAACTTTGGCGGGATCTGGGAGGCTGGAGTTAAATCTGCGAAGTTCCATTTAAAGCGTGTAGCAGGTAATACAAACTTAACATTTGAGGAGTTAGCCACCCTTTTTATGCAAATTGAGGCAATATTAAATTCCCGTCCATTAACGCCTATGTCATCCGATCCATCTGATCTCACTCCATTAACACCCGGGCACTTCCTTATCGGGCGTCCTTTATCATCGTTACCGTCTCCAACAACAACCAAGATGTCGATCAATCGATACCAGCAGCTGGAGCGCATGAGACAGCACTTCTGGACGCGGTGGTCGCGAGAATTCCTGTGTGAACTTCAACAACGCGTGAAATGGCAGAAAGATTGTAAGCGAAACATACAGGTTGGAGACATGGTTGTAATTAAAGAGGAGCACCTTCCACCGATGAAATGGATCCTAGGACGCATCAGCAAATTATATCATGGAACTGACGGTGTTTGCAGAGTTGTGGATATTACTACTTCCAAGGGCATCTTAAAAAGAGCATTAACAAAAGTTTGCGCTCTGCCCACAGGAGATTCGCATGAGCTCCTTGGAACCTCAGCTTCCAAGGGGGGGAGGATGTTAAGCATACTGACGGCAATGGAAGAGGCAGCAAGAACGACGAAGTGACACGAACGACACCGGCGACTGCCGGACAATGACATCTGTCTAACTATCGGTTTTCAGCTCGTACGCGCGTCCTAATTTTATATATTGTTTTTATTCCGAATAAAGGAATTTGTCTGTTTCTACGGTGTCTTATTTAACTAGGCATCGTCGTAAACATTTGATATCATATTGTGAAGCTGAAAGTGAACCAGAAGGTAAGTCGATTTTTGTATACGAGGTAGTAGTGTCTGTTGATTGTTTATGTAATAACGAATTATGTTTTGCGTTACAGATCTTGCAGCCCTTTCTAAAACAACGAGAGGGACGATGGCCAGAGCGAAGACAGTTAAAGCACAGTTTATGTTTTGCAATGTGACTCAATCTAGTGTCCACATCCATATTTTTAAATTTGTCACACTCATGAACAAAATGGTCTTTGGCACAAATAACACAACCTTTAGAAGTCGAACTTTCATTGGAAGTAACAAAGGATTTAGTAGATTTTATTTCCCTATTATGAGAATGTTTCTCAAACTTCAAAGGTTTATTTCTGCAAAATTGTACAGTTTCTAAAACATCAGCGCGACTACGCAAAAATTGATAAAATTCGTCAAGACTAGGTGAGTCAGACAATGAGTTTCTATGCTCCTCCCATTTACGACTTGTGGCACTATCCAAATTTGACGTCATCATAAAAATAATCAAGGTATCCCAAGACTCGGTAGGTTCCTTCAAAGTACCTAGGGCTCGTAAATTTTTTAAATGTTGTAAGTTATTAAGAAACTCCTGCCACTCAGTTTGTATGTGCTCTGGGATAGGGTCATCCCATCCATTTTTAAGTAGCCATAATTTTTGAAGTAGACCTTTAGGAATGATTGTTATAGCGGTTGCAAATGAGGTCCCAAGCAATTTTATAATTATCTGCTGTAAACTCGATTGATTTAATGACAACAGTAGCACTACCTTCTAATGAGGAACGCAAATAATGAAACGCAATAACTAATGTATATCTTTCAAATACTTTATTAATTCTAACGGAGGTTTTAAGTTACCAAAACTGTTAAAATATTCACAGTATTCATTTTGCTTGACATAGGCTACCCAGTGCGTTCCCGGATTTCTGGAACTATCTAAATTTAGAATAGCACATTTAATTTTTCTTGGTTTTGATGGTAACGTATCTCGCATAAAAACGCCACGAAAATATGGAATATGAACTGAGTGCTTTAATATATCTAGGTTGTAAGTACAAGCCCGCTCCTTTTTTGTGAGACTTCAAATACAATCCTTTCCCAAGTGCAACGGCTTCCATCATCTTGTTATGACGTTCAGATTCTTGAAGATTTTTTTGAGCAACCTTGTAATCGTTAACAGCCTTTGTTATACCTGCAGCACCTCCAGCGAGTGAACCAAGAGCTGATAAACCAGCAAATATTGGTATGAGGGGTAACAACCCACCAGTTTTCGGAACAGGAATGCAGCGTGGGAAGCGTATTCCTTTTATATTAGAAAACACTTTTTTTGCAGCTGCATGCGCATATTTTATAGTCATGCGGTTGTCATTACATTTAAATTTTTTCATTTGCTTTTGAATTTTTTTAACACCTTTCATGAATGACCGTACTCCTGCTCCGGCTTTAAGTTTTGCTTTCATTGCATTTTTTACTATCCATGATGCAATCTTTTCTCCTTTCCCAGCATCTTTCGATTTCAATCTTTTCTTTGCCATATTTAAAAGTTCTAAATCGGCGTTATGTCTAACGTTCCAATCTTTATTATTGTAAGCGATATCGTGGTACATGCAAGCTTCATCCAATTTATTTATACCTCGTTCGCCCCTGAGTAATCTTCTCTTAAGTTTTGTGCCTGGACCACAAAATTGATATCCAGGTAAATGTAACTCAAACGGAATGTTATTTATTAAGTTGTTAATAATACCACTTCCTTCCGTCATCGATGATTATAAAGTGAGCGTATAAATAATAATGCTTAGTTTATATTAAAACACCAATGAATTTTTATCAACCCAACTGTTTTCACCATCACTGAGACCTAACCACTTGACAAAGAGTTTGTTTCCTTTTCTTTTTAAAACCTTTTCGATAAGATAAATATCTGGAAATTTGGTTCTCTGTAATTCATGCTCGTAAAAAGATCCTAAAATTCTCTGTTTATGTTTGTCTTCCAAGTGATAAGTAACTGGGTTTGTATGATTGACTTTAATAACATAAAATATTTCTGTTGACCAGTTTGGAGTATAACCTTTGTAGAAATCCCCTTTGTATTTACTTATCCGGACTTGATCTCCAAGATGGAACTTAAATTTTTGATGTTTTCTGGTAATTTGTGATTTAATAATGTTAGACCTAACAATCAACTGGTTTTCTTTGCTAACATCAATAGGCCTAAGTTTTGTTACACGGTGAATAGTTTTATTGTAGCATAGTACAACGTCTTCCAAATTTTTTTGTATCCATTGATATTTACCGCAGATGCTAAATAATTTGTAAAGATGACTTTTTAGAGTTCTTATTACTCTTTCAACAATTGCAGCTTTTTTTACAGAGTAAGTGGAGTAATGATTTATGTTATATTTTATCGTCAATTGTTTAAAATTTTCGTTGTAAAATTCTTTGCCTAAATCTGTTTGTACATTTTTGGGCTTTCGAGATGAAGTGGTTAATATATTTTGCATTGCATTTGTAACACAACTTTTATTCTTTGACTTCAAAGGATTAACCCACACATATTTCGATAAAGTATCAATTACGACTAAAACATATTTATATCCTTTATTAAACTGTGAGTACTTTTGAAAATCCATAAGGTCTGCTTGCCATAAATCATCTATTCTTTTTATAATTGTACTTCGACGGGGAAAATTTCTTCTCGCCGCTCTGTGTCGTCTACAATTTCTTTCTTACTCATTTTTGTTTGGCTTGAATCATACGGTCTATTTCTATTTTTGAGTAAAACATAGAAGATAAACGATCTGTTCTCGCTGATTCCAAGTTCTTTAAATAAATTAATACACGACTATTAACTTGGCTTATTTCGTTTCTCAGCTCTTGAACTGTTTTATCCAAATATGCTTTATTTACAGCTTCATCGTTCTTGTCTGGAGACGACAAGCCTTTTAGTTTGGATGATTTTAAATCGTATTCTCCCGTTTCAGACTTCTGTAACGTATCGTTATAGATATCAATATGTTCAGATAATCGTAAACGTTTATGAACGTGATGACCGAATTTATCTATATTCATTGCGGTCCCGATGCTTTGTTTACTGTAAGTATACTGCACAAATTTCCTGATGCTATTTGTTTTTATTCTTTGTTTATGATACCGGCTTCGTGAAGTTCCTCGATGATTGCAATAATTTCATTATCTAACCCAGTGTTACCAGCATCTCGTGATGCGAACAGTAATTTCAGTCGTTTTACTAACTCGTTAGGATCATCCCAGTAAACTAAATCTGTATTTCTTTTTACTTTTTTTACAAGTTCAATACCTTTTCCTCGAGGAATACTCTCTGTACTAGTGGTTGGTTTTCTAGAGATTTTGAATAATGGCTTTATAATATTCATGTATTTAAATCCCTTGTTGCTATTTATTGGTTTAGATGGATCATAATTACGTCTGTGTGCATTAGTATCGATAAGTAGTAGTTTATAGTTTTCAAGGTCGTTATCTGTGATTTGGTTTCTTTTTATACAATAGTTCTTTTAAACCGAGAGTTTTTCTCAAATTATGATTTCCAATTATTAGAGTGGTGCCGTCATCATAAACGCGACTTTTTCCAAGCATAAGTTTTCCTTGTTCATTTCTTATTCCAAAAGGTATAGCACTAAATACTTCAGATGATGTAGACCATGATAAAGATTGACTTTTAACGTTTGGCGATGATTGTAGCGATTTGAACGAACCTTCACTCACATCATGGTCTTGAGTAGGTGATACAGTAAGGGTTTTGTCGGTTGTTTGGAATTGTTTATGATTTTCTTCCTCATCTTCGCTACTTAGTTCGTTAAATTCTTCAATAGACGAATACGACGCTTCGCTTTCATTATTCTTTATTTTTTTTAATACGGGGTTATAAACAGTCTCTTTGTCATGGTGCTTTTCATCATTTTTATTTGCTATCATATTAAGAGGGTCAACTATGGGTTTAAATATTGTTTCTAACGTATTATTTCTTGTATTTTTTGCATCCTTTATCATGTCAAACTTTCTTTTAACAGCTGATGCTGATTTAATGATTTGTCTCTTTAGATCTCTTTCCATTTTATTGGGTTTCCTTTCACCTCCAAATCTCATGTGGAAATGATTTATAAATATTATAACATCCGTATATGTAATTATTAATCTACGACTATAAATGTATCAAACGTCATTCTATAGCATCCTTTATTTCGCTCACAATCCTTATTTATGACAATATAAGTGTATGGTGTTTTCCAAACAGTTGAACACATTTCACGGAATTGAAGCCATGACATATCAGACCCTACATGCTCATCATAAACATGTTTTAAATTTACGTCGTCTTGTTTAAACAAGGGTTAACCCTTAACTACCTTCGCTATTTAAACTTACGTGTGTGGCTTCGTGGGGTAATTTTTTACCCCAAAGTTAAACAGACAATATTTTTAAAAATATGAGGTAATGAAAATAACTAGAGGTATAGAAATAAACTGTAGACAACATTAATTTGAAATAAACTTTATTAGGAACTATAACATGTATTTACTTAACATAAATGTCACCTTTTTAATCAGTTTTCATTTTTTAAGAAGAAAAAACATGTCTTTAAATACTTAAGAACAAAATCAATAAAAAAAAATTTTTTGCTAAGCTAAATGCGTTTTGAGATCAACAAAGATTCAATTTTTTTTAAAATAAACGCAAAACTTTCCTAAACTTAAATGAAAAAAATATGACAGTGGGTCTTTGAGCCCTATCATTGGTTCATATTCAGAATCAAATTCAGAACTTCTACTCTTCTCTAACAATTCTGTAATCTTTTCATTTGTCTGGACTGTGACATACGAGTAAGTTATGATTTCTTCAGTTAGAAGTAAAGACCACGATTCGAAAGGGGATAAATTGGGTTTTTCTACGGCCGGACCCTTGATACCAGATAAATGCAGAACAATATTATGTGATGCATCATCTTCAAAGAAATCCGGTATATTTACTTGATCCGAACATTCTTCGTCCGCCAATATGCTTGCAATAGCTTCATCGTTTAGAAAACGCTCCATTTTCACCTACAAGTAATGAAAATATTCATAAAGTCCTTAGGTATGAAAAAGTAAAAAACTTACGTAAGTGTCTTCGTGGGGTAAAAGTTTACCCCACACCTACCGTACCTTTGTAAGTATAAGCCGCAGCGCGTTCCCCGTCCGCCTGCCGTGGTAACGCGGCCACTACTAAGATTACACGAAGCGACGATGCACTGATCACAATAGGAGGAATTTTACGAACGAGAAATCAGCGGTTGGGGTAAAAATTTACCCCACGAAGGGTTAAGGGTTAAGGGTTAAACAATATAATCATGTTAGAATTGTCTCTTACGAGTTGTTTAGGTATTTTGGTGTAAGTTTGATTGATATAAAAACAATCAATATTCCTATGACGCCCCATAGCAAAATAGTTACGGATGTTGTTTTGATTTTCACAAGCAACATCATCGAAAATAATAATGGAATCCGGTGACGCTTCGTGAGGGTTCAATATTTCGCTATTATGATTATTTTTGTGAAATGATGTACCTGGAACCAATTCTAAAACTTTTTCGAGATAAATGTATTTAGGTTGATACAAAGATTTTGAATACACGTACAGGTTTCGAAATCGTGGACCATCTTTATGTAATAATAAACTTATTACTATGTTGGTTTTCCCGCAATTAGATGGACCGCAAACAATACAACGAATTGTATTTGGCAATAACTTTCCATGTCGACTTGCCCCTGTCAATGAAGTTGGACAAATACATTCCAATTTTAACGATTCTTTTTGTTTTAAGAATTTCATTATATTTTATGATTAAAAATTAAATTTGACTGCAGTGTTAAAAGGATTTTTCAGAAATGACTACATAAAATGGTTGCTACGCTTAAATAACGGAAAAGCTAATAATCCATATCGATTA
This sequence comes from Eudonia mercurella, assembly GCA_963082485.1. NCBI lineage: Eukaryota > Metazoa > Arthropoda > Insecta > Lepidoptera > Crambidae > Eudonia > Eudonia mercurella. The sequence goes on along the minus strand of OY720023.1, from coordinate 15,715,326 downwards.
TTGGGCGTTCTAATTCACTTTTTCGAGAGAGCGAACGAAGTGAGCGAACGATTAAGAAAAAGTGAAGTAGAATGCCCAATAATCACCTACTTATGTCTGTGACGGCGCAATCGCAGACGTGATACGCCAGGGAATGGAATATTTTATCCCATTCTCTGACGTCTCCATAGGCATTAAGGCCCGTCCATGGTTTAATGCTGATTGCGCTCACGTTAAAGCGCAGAAAGAGGCAGCGTACCAAGCCTGGGCCCAGGCTCGCGGTTGCAAACGCAGGGACGGCAGTATCCACGCAAAGAAGAGAGCCTTTAACTCTGCCGCCAAGTTTTGCAAACGGGTGCTAAGGAAGGCACGTTTCGATTATGTTGGTCGTATTGAGGCCAAGTTGGCATCCTACCCACAGGTGATGAAGAAATTATTAAACTTAACATTACCTACCTAGTTAACTGTCGAGCTCAAGAGGCTAATTCGAAGATTGGCAAAGTCAGGTGTCAGCAAGAATAACTGCAGCGGATTGATATTACAAATTTATTTAATAATATATTTATATGAAAGAAAAAATATAAACTAGAGTACAGCTACATAATATATTATGTTAGAACTATACTGCTAAGAAGGCGATGGTAGAATGAATCATCTATGTTGTATGAGATCTTGCTAAACCCATACACCTTGTATGATTGATGATTGGAATCTGTTGTTGTTTGTATGAATGATAAAACTTGAAGAGAAAATACCTTGTTTATTACGATGTCACAATAATGCTATTAATAACTGCTGATGATAATGCTAATGACCGCGCGATCGGCAGTGATACCTGAATACACACTAAAAACAATAATTTAATTATTGCTACAAATATAAAAATGCTGATGAGCCTATTGTGCGGTTGAATGACCGTACATGCTGCCGGCCGAGAGAAAATGATAATTGATAAAATAAAATAAATACATAATTATTAAACTTAAATATTTCATTGCTAAATAATTGAACTTAAATATTTCGTTGCTTAGAATCTATACGTAATTTTCTTTAAATATAATATTTCTAAGAATAGGGGTTGTCCCCTTATCCAACGTTGGCGTTCCGGCATGTCGCGAAGTCGATGTTTGTGCTGCTGCGTCGGGCTGCAGTCGTTGTGCTGGCTCGACGAAGGGTAAGGGCGCAGACGTCGCCGTCGGTGTGCCGTCCTCCGCGCCCGCAGCGTCGGTGGCAGGTCGCTGGCGGTCCAGTAGACGGCGCCGGCGGCGCCACAACACTCCGGCTCCTGTTACAGCTGCTACTGCTACTATACCATATATCAATGCGTAGTGATGGATGTCGTGGAACGTTATGCTTTCCGTTAGAACGCCGCCGCCTTCCTTGAGCTGTTCTATTTTGTGACCCAATTCGTTCAAAAGCTGCTCCGTTTCTCGATTTGTAGTGTCCTCGATGCTAGTAGATTTCAACGTCACATTGATAATGTTGTTGATTTGTGGTACGTCTAATTGTTGTAGTTCTGGTTTCAGAGATAAGTTGCTTTTTGACTTTTTATGTGTATAAGCAGTGAAGTTGCTGGTCTTTATGATGCACTCTTCTGTTAGACTCATTATGTTTGTACCGGTCAGCTGGCTTGCGGTAACTTGATCGCCACAAATGTTTCTCAGCTGACATTGATTGCAACAAAAATAAATAAATGTGTTTAACTTGTTCAAGCTAATCCATTTATTTTTGCAAATTTCAGTTCTTATTTGACATTGGTTTTTTGAATTTCCCATACATAGATCTGTATCTGACTTCATCTTGTATATAGGTGTTATTAGATGGCAGAAGAATGTTGATTCATCGTGTATAAGGCATGCTTCCAGATCTTCTTGCTTCACAGGTAAGTATGAGTCTTTCTGTAGATTCATACCGACATACTCTGAGATAGGAAGTAGGGTGACCATATTGACTCCCACTTGCTTTGGGACGGCAATTAATTTATATAGATCATAGTTGTCCCTGCTAACTAGAGGTATCTTGATCTCAAATAATAAATATTCTTCTGTCATCCTTGCTCTGACTTTTAAAAGATGATAAATACTTTGTAAATCTGCTTGTATATTATTGATGGGTAGAGATAAATCTTTTCCAAGTTGTCCAGATATTATGTTTAATTCCCTTTGTAGTTGCTGTGGCGTGATGAGATGAACATTGAATTTGCCGCTATACACGTTAGTTATTATCTCGAGTAAAGTATCCTGTATGTTTTTGAGATTATACAGCATGTTGTTCGCTGAGATCGATGACAATATAAATTCATTTGCATAGTCTAGTTTCGTGATTTCTGCTTCCATGGTGTTATATGCTTTCTCGAGTGTAACTATATGTTGGTTAAACATTTTATGTTGCTTTTGTATGTTTAACTCAGATCTTTTTAAGAGGTTGTACTCGGCTTCTATGATAGATGTTTGATTGTTCCAAAGACGTGTTAAGTGATTTTCATTTTTGTAGATAAGACTGATATCATGTGAGTATTGTTCTGCGAATTGCTCATCGAGTACGCCGAACAGACTGCGTGCTACGCTGCCTACTCCGTTGATAAGGCCGCGCCTCTGTCTGTTGCGTCCTTGCTTGTTCATCATTAAAAGGCCGTTGTAGTATTGTAGTTCGGAAAAGACTTGATTTAATTGTAACATAATGACGTCACAATGTGCTTTCTCTTTAATCTTCAGACAGGTTTCTTCTAAATGCTCTTGATATTTTATGTAGGCATTGGTCCCTTCCCAATAGGGATCCATGTCGTAGAATATTATGATCTTCCATTCGTCTCTTATCAGTTGCATGTTTGCCACTTTATCAAAATAGAGACCTTGATTCTCATTTAAAGGGACGATCTTCTGACAAAAACATGTAGAAATCATTATCAATAAATAAAATATAGCCATTGTTATTGTAACGAGTGTGTTTTGCTTGCTTGCTGGTTTCGAATTACGAGTGCTCCGTCGCTGCGCGCGATTTATGTTATTTGATTCTTGCTCGGAATTAAGTGTCGCTTGCGCCCTTAGGTTACCAGACGGCGATACTGTGTTTTGCTCAGTTTGATTTGCTTGCTTACTAACGGGTAATATTGATAGTTTATTTATGGGGCGTTTTAAGTAACCGTTCTTGGTTTTTAATGTGACAACACGCACGTGCCCATCGGACCCAGGGTGAAGTTGCACTACGCGACCCATAGCCCACCTTCCTGCTGGTAGGTTATCTTCGTGTATGATCACGACGTCATCCAAAGCTATATCTTGCTGATCTTTATTCCACTTGGTACGGATTGATAATTTGCTTAGATATTCAAGTCGCCACCTCTTCCAAATATCATTAAATACCTTTTGGCAAAGATACCATCTTGTTCTTAAATCTTGTTCTGTGTCAAAAATTGATAGTACTGGGCCGCTTGATAGAAAGTGTGAAGGAGTTAGGTAGTCGAGGTCATCGGGGTCTTCCGTGAGAGGGCACAGAGGTCTTGCATTTAAACACGCTTCTAGCTGTGATAAGACAGTGAAGAATTCTTCATATGTCAGCTTCTGTTCTCCGACTACTCTTTTAAGGTGGTACTTTAAGCTTTTCACAGCCGCCTCCCACAGTCCTCCTGCCGATGGCCAAGAGGGCGCATTAAAGTGCCATTGGATGTTCATATCGACGACTTCCTTCATGAACGGTTCGTTGTTGCTGTTGATGATGGTTTTGAGCTCTTCGTACTCTTGTTTTAAAGCTCTGCTTGCTCCAAGGAAGTTTGTGCCATTATCACTGTATATGTGACGAGGCGTTCCTCTTTTAGCAGCCATTCTCCTCAATGCTGCTAAAAATGAAGATGATGTTAAATCTGATACTAATTCTAAGTGGATGGCCTTAGTTGCCATGCACACAAAGACAGCCACATAGCCCTTTGTGCATTTGATACTTCGTCCCTTGCTGCTTTTTATCATAAAATGACCGGTGAAATCGATTCCTGTGTGCCAAAATGGACGAGACGGGTTACTTCTGGCATGAGGCAAGTCTCCCATAACTTGATACTGTGTGTTAATATCAAATCGTCTGCATTTTGTACATATACGCAGACGTTTTTTCACGGCTCTGTTACCTCCCATGATCCAGTATCTCTGGCGAATAAAGGATGCTGTCAATCGTACTCCACCATGGAAGGTAAGAATGTGAGCTTCGTCAATTAACAGGTTCATAAGATGGCTATCATGCGGTATGATGATGGGATGTTTCATCTCAATATTTATTTCGGCATTCCTCAGTCTCCCGCCAACTTTAACCAATCCATCTTGATCCAAGTAAGGACGTAGATTTAATAATTTGCTTTTAGAGTTGACGCTGTTATTTTTCTTTAGATCTTCTATTTCTTGTAAAAAATATTCTTGCTGAACGTGTTTTATAATAGTTTTCTTGGCATTTCTGATTTCTTCTAAGGTTAGGTAAGGTGGTTGATTTCCAAATTTTCTTCTCAAAATGAAACGGCGTATCCATGCGACAGTGCGAATTAACTTGTTGAACGAACTATATTTTCTTATAATCTGACTCATAATATTATTAGGATCTTGATAAGTTGAAATTAAAACTTGTTTTTTAATTTTCAGTTCTTCCTTTGTTACAAAAACTGTTTCCTGGGGTTGGTTTGTGAAAGATGATAACCAACTGGGCCCTTGCCACCATAGTAAGTGATCTGCCAGTTGGGTGGCAGTTAACCCCCTGCTCGCGCAATCGGCAGGGTTGTCTCGCGACTTTACATAACGCCAGCAGTTTCCGGGTATCACGTTAGTCACTTGTTTGACTCTGTTAGCTACAAAAGTCTTCCACTTGTTTGGATCTCCTTGTAGCCATCCCAAAACAGCTGTCGAATCTGTCCATCCATAATTCTCGATGTGATAATTATTTAAGCATTGTTTTACTTTTTTCATTAATTTGGCAAGTAAAACCGCGCCACATAACTCCATTCTTGGTAAAGTTATGTTTTTATTTGTGGGCATTAATCTGGTTTTGCCACTAATCAGCGCCACTGTACTTTGATCCCCACGTTTGATTCTACAATATATGACGCATGCGCATGCTTTGATTGAAGCGTCGCAAAACCCATGCAACTCAATGGTATCATTCATTTGAGTTCCGATCCATCTTGGAATTTTAATTTTATTTATGTTTTGAACATCGCCTTTGATTTTTAGCCACTCTTTAATGATGTCAAGTGGAAGGGTATCATCCCAATTAATATTAGCCAGCCATGTTGCTTGAAATAATAGTTTTAACTTAGTAGTTAAGGGTGATAGCCAGCCAAGAGGGTCGTAAATTTTGGAAATATCTGATAACAGTATTCGTTTAGTGATTTTTGAGTTTGATGATTCTATTTTGGATTGGAATGTCATAATATCTTCTTGAGGGATCCATCGCAAACCCAATGTCTTTGTAGACTCTACTTGCCTAAAATCAAAAGTCTCATTTTGACCAGCTTGTTCTAATAATTCTGGAACATTAGAAGACCACTTTCTGAGATTGAAACCACCCGATTTCAACAATTTCATAAGTTCCCTTTGTAGAAATATGGCAGCGGATGCTGTATGATTTCCATGTACCAAATCATCCATGTAAAAGCTCTCTTGTAATGTTGTAATGACGTCACTATTTGCTCCGCCATAATTATGTTTTTCATCGCAAGCTAGTTGTTTAAGTGTCATCATGGCTAAGAAAGGGGCAGCCTTGGTGCCGTAAGTTACTGTTGTTAATTGATAGTCCTGTAATGGTTTTGATTGACTGTCTCGCCATAAAATTTTTTGATAATGCTGATGATCTTCAGACAGCCAGATTTGTCTGAACATCTTTTCCAAATCTGCGGTGTAAGCATATCTGTATTGTCGCCATTTGATTATCAAGTTTTGAAGATCTTGTTGCAAATTTGGGCCCCTGTACATAAGATCATTCAAGCTGTAGCCAGATGTAGTTTTACTAGACGCATTAAATACGACTCGAAGTGCTGAAGTCGTAGATTCGGCGCGCAGTACACAATGGTGAGGCATAAAGTATTCAGGTTTCTTGTTACCGACAATGGCTGGTTTCATGTGACCGGATAGTAAATATTCATTTATAAAACCTTTGTAATCAGCTGCTATGTTATTTTGCTTGATAAATTTCCGTTCTAGTTGTGTAAATTGCGCCATTGCTTTATGTTTCGATGTGCCTAAGTCTTGAATGATATTTGACTTAAGGGGAAGCTTCACTTTATATCTACCATCTTCACATCGAACTGTAGTGGACTTGTAAATTTCCATGCATATTTGATCTTCTGATGATAAGGCTTGTTCCTGAGCGATGTCCTCTATTTCCCAAAATTTATGGATTTCTTCAAGATTGTTTAATGTAACGTTGCATTGTAGAGTAGTTTGGTAAGCGCTTCCACTTAATATCCACCCGAAGTGTGTTTGTTGGGCTATCGGCCCTTTTTGATCTTCTTTACAAATGCCATCCAAAATTATGTTTGAATATACTTCCGCCCCTAACAGCAGATCTATAGGGCGACTTATGTAGAACTCGGGGTCAGCCAGTTGTATATGTTCCAGGAACGACCACGACGGTTTTGATAATGTGCAGCTAGGTAAATTATTAATTAATGTTTTCATAATGAGAACGTCGGTATTTAATTTAAATTCGCCGTTGTTTGACTTGATAATTATATTCATGATTCCTTTACAACTATTTTCTTTTGCTCCGACTCCTGATATCACGCCTTTACATCTACTCCTGGGCAGAGCTAATAGCTGAGCTGCTCTTTCGGTGATAATTGACGTTTGCGACCCTTGATCGAGGAGCGCCCGAAAGTTACAATAGTGGCCGTTAGCTGCCTTGACCTTGATGATAGCCGTGGCTAGTAGTACTTCGGCGTCACTTTGCTGGGACACGTTCGCGCTTCTCTGGTTTTGATAACTTGGGCCGGGCGTTAATGGGTTCGGTTGGTTTGTTACTCTTGAAGTTGTATGCTGAACGTAGTTATTATGACATGAATATGCTTCATGTAAGATGGTGTTGTGGAAACCTTGACATTCACGGCATCGTTTTGGAGAAATACAATTTTTCCCTTGATGACTAAACAAGCAGTTTGGGCATACGCGAAGTTTAGTCACTGTGTTACGTTTTTGCTGTGGTGTCAATGCTAGAAACTTGGGGCAGTAATAAATCCCATGATCATCTTTGCAGAAAATGCATCTTACTTGATTAATTTTCATGTTTGTTTGTTCTGCAACCTTGTTGTTAGAAAAAGCTTGATATTTTGATTTCACATTTCTCAATGGTATTTGATTTGAAGGTGACTTTGTCGTAGGTATTTCTTGCTTTCTACGCAAAGTCTCCAATGTTGTAAATTTTGTTTCCAAAAAGTCCAAAAAGTCTTTTAACGTTGGTAATTCCCTTGGATGTTCTAGAGACTCGTTATAGTGGTTGAATGACTCATTGTCTAGTTTTTGTGCTAGTAGATGTACAAGTAGAGGGTCCCACGTGCTGATGTCCACTCCTAAGTTTTTGATTGCGTTCAAGGTTTCAAGAGCGTGATCATGAAGACGCTTGATTTGAATAAGTGATAACTGTTGCATGCTTGGAATATTTAAGAGGCTGTTAATATGAGATGTGAAAATGAGCTTTTTGTTGTCATAGCGATGATTCAATATTTCCCAACAAGTACTGTAGTTTTCTGAGCTTATAGGGAGATGACGTAAGAGCCTCTCTGCTTCACCTTGCAGTTTGCTTTTCAGAAACTGCATTTTCTGAGCACTTGATATAGATGGGTTTTTGTGAATGGCCTCAGTGAACAGATCCTTAAAGGAAACCCACTGATGATAGTTTCCGTTAAACACAGGCACGTCCATCTGCGGTGTTGATTTTTCTCGATGGGAGACTGAATACAATTTGTTATTGATGGATCGTTTGATATTATTGAACATTTGCTCATGATATGAAAATGATTGCTCGTACTCTTGATTTGTACCTTGAACTTCACTGTCAATTTCCCAGTGAAGGCCGTCTATGGCTGCCCATCGTGACTGTAAAGAGCGAAGTAAGTCTTCAAACTCCCATTTTTCGTTTACAGAGTCAAGGTCAATGTTGGTTACTGTCCTCTTTAGAGCTCTGAAGTTGCTTGCTTGTTTCTTGAACATCTTATCAGTTTTACTGTTAGTACCTCTTGATTCCGAAAACCCAGTTGGCTGTGTACCTGAGAACGAAGGCGCAGTAATTGGCGCAGCAGGCTTTAGCTTTGGTGTAGATGGTCTTGCTTCCATCGTGGGATTATATGACTGGATTAAACTCTTAACGCTCTCATATTTCTCCTTTGTATGCTCGTACATTTCTTTGGTAAAGTAAGAATGTGATTTATCATGATGTGCCCATAGCTGAACATGATTTGTATGAAATTCATTCCAGTAGCCATCTAAAGTGTTCAATCGTCTGTTGATGTAATCTGATGTTTTCCTGTCCCGACCATCCTTCCTAAAGTTGGCCAGTAGTTGATCAATAGCTTCAATGATTTGCTGCTGAGTAGCTAATAGGTTCTCCATGATTAAATAAAAAGAATACTTGCTATTTGTTTACCTTGTAAATACTTGCTAGATGATCACTTGATATACTTGATAGCTGCTTGATAGATGCTTAATAGACGCTTGGTAGTTGTTTGATAGACGCTTGATAAATGCTTGATAGATGCTTGATAGTTGTTTGGTAGTTGTTTGATAGACGCTTGATAAATGCTTGATAGTTGCTTGATAGATGCTTGGTATGATCCTGATTGCTGGTTGCTTGTTTTTTGTGAACTAAGCACAGATGTGCGCCTTCTCAATACACTCGGTGAGACCCGCTGGTGGGAGGCCGAATGGACCGATTCGCTCTGCACTTAAGATACACTAAAACTTCTCGAAGGACCAAAAAGATGTATGAGATCTTGCTAAACCCATACACCTTGTATGATTGATGATTGGAATCTGTTGTTGTTTGTATGAATGATAAAACTTGAAGAGAAAATACCTTGTTTATTACGATGTCACAATAATGCTATTAATAACTGCTGATGATAATGCTAATGACCGCGCGATCGGCAGTGATACCTGAATACACACTAAAAACAATAATTTAATTATTGCTACAAATATAAAAATGCTGATGAGCCTATTGTGCGGTTGAATGACCGTACATATGTTATTAGCAGCTCCTTATACAACGTTAGTCGGAACGGGGTTACTAAGCCGAAAGGAAGGTAAAGTATACATGATAGCGAATAACTTTTGTCTAAAAACTTTTCCTTAAAAATTGAAAATTTTAGATTAACAGCTTTTTAAGATTTAAAAAGAAATTAAGCTGTGGTAGCCCTGGCGGTCAGCTGTTTTAAGAGAGAGACATTTGAGTTCATTGCCAGGGTTAACAAAATGGCCGTTCTTATCAACTGTAGAGAGTAATTGTAAACAATTCAAAGAACAGTTTTTTACCTACGAGTCTCCGTCCTCCGAGAGACGTCATTTGATGGTGTGTAGGTGCATAATTGAGGAGCTCGATGGCGCAGCGCATTTTAGGAGCTCGATGGCGCAGTGGTTAACGCGCCCGGTCTGCGAGTGCTGAGGTTAAGCAACTTTCGCAAAGGCCGGTCATCGGATGGGTGACCAAAAATTATACATCTTGAACTCCGTGCTTCGGAAGGCACGTAAAGTCGTTGGTCCCGGCTGCATTAGCAGTCGTTAACAATCACCAATCCGCACTGGGACGGCGTGGTGGTTTATAGCCCGTTCTCTCTATCCATCTATAGAGAAGGCTCGTGCCCCAGCAGTGGGGACAAAAATGAGCTGATGATGATGATGATGATGAGGTGCATAATAACTAGGGTTAAAATTATTATTATTAATGGTTAATTTCATTACGTCTTTCTCTACGTCGGCGTCTCGTTGACCTACCAACCTTGGATTCAACATTGTATGACGACAGCCTTAAATAAGATGAGCTAGCTAGGCGGACTTATAACAAGCCCTTCTACCAACCAAACCGAATACAATGTACCCTCCGCTGGGAATCGAAACCGGGACCTCTGGATTCTCAGACCGGGCTTACCATGATCTAACCACAAGACCACCGAGGCGATAAAAGTAATAAGTATCAAAAAACATTACCAAGTTCATCAATTTGTGAGGCGGATAGATAGGTAGCGTACTTACTATGCTAATATCGCATCTACGATATTCGATCTGCCTGCCGCAGTACGGCCTGCGACCTGCGTAGGTACTAAAATCTGATTGGCTCGCGTAGGTCTTTTGACCACTCAAAAGAACTACGTGCGCCAATCAGATCGAAGTGGGCAGGCTCTTGGGAATGTTCGTCACAAACTGCACCATTCATTTTTAAATTGATAATTTAATTCTTAACTTTTGCACACATATTTAAACGGGGTTTAACGCAAAACTACTTAGTTAAGCATTTTAAGCATACCTTTTAAACCCGACGTTTCGACCGAGTTGCCATGGTCGCGGTCGCGGGTCAGTCTGCCCGCGACTACGACCGATGCAATTTAATGTGTGCTGGAACGCGAAAGTTTAAAAGTGTATTCTTAACTTTTAACAAATAAGTTATTATTACGTAATTTGTAACATTGCTGGTGGTATTTCATTATTGAATAATTATTAATGGAATCTATCTTGATGAACATTTTCAATTTAAAATTATTTTCTCATTCCAACATCTTACCCTTTCCTGAATTAAATGAATTTGCTAAATGTAATTTAATGATACACCGACCTATTGGCCCTGGGCCGTTTGTCATAGAGGTCCGTGGGTAAGGCCTATGTCTAACAATCCGAGAAAGGCGCCTTGCAGAGTCACATGATAAGTTTAATTTTATGACCAGGAGACGACTCGGTTGTTTGACCACCTCACTGTGGTAGTTGATCTGGCCCAACGAAGGTATGCAACTGCGGAGCTTGTTTTTCTGGGGGACTTCAACGCTCACCATAGTGATTGGCTATTCCCGTTCCAGAAAACGGACCATGCTGGAAGAGGGGCACGCAAGTTTGCGTTATCGCAAAATCTCTCCCAGCTGGTGAACTAAGCAACCCGCATACCTAATGTTGATGGCCACACACCCAATTGCCTAGACCTTCTGCTGACAACTGATCCAGACAGACACGCAGTACTGGTCTCGGCTCCACTTGGATTTTCTGACCACTGTCTGGTGAAATCCGTATCTATATGCTCTCCTCCGGACACTACCCTTCGGGGATCGAGGTGAGTATGGAGATATGGGTCGGCAGATTGGGACGAGATACGTAATTTTGCTCGATTCAATTAATAACCAGTTAACAGGCATGTAACTAATAAGTTTAATATTAACTTAAATAACATTATTTCTAGTTAGAATAAGAATGTTTGAGATCCTTAACTAGTAAGTGCTTACAAAAAATAAATAAAATTAAAATTGTTAATTATTGCATAAACCCTTTTTCAAAATTTGCTCATAATTTAGTTTTATGTTTTACTTAGTCGCTTACTACCCTTTCGGAAGTCTACTCGAGTCGGTTTCATCATACGCAAGTCGTTATTATCAAATCGTTGTTATTGTTATTTTGTTGTTATTGTTTTTGTTTTTGTTATCGTTATCGTTATTTATCATGGCCTTGGAATACAGTAATCGGGAATATTACGACATGGTGATGTGTGTCGGGAGTTGTGATAGTTTCATAACTGAGGCTCGGGAATTGTACCGGCAAAGGTATTCAAACCGTCCTCTTCCATCGTATCGGTGTTTTCGACGTTTTGTGTATTGAACGACAAGGAGGGCATTTTAAACCGTTTCTGTGACTGTGTGCCTACCTAAAATTAGAAGTTCAGAACTAAGTGTTAATTCTCTTTGTCTTAAAAATTTGTATGACTGAAAAGTAAAGGGTAGGTAGGTACCTACCTCTGTGCTTGTGTTCTAATTATTCTCGCTTAGATGTGCGTAATCGCGTACCTATACTTTAGTTTAATGCTCTAAGACCTATACCTACGAACAACGGCGCTATGAACATCAGAAAAGGTTAGTTTTTATTCGAACAAAATTTTATTTAACGATAACTAATTTATCTCGTCACGGATTTAGATGTAAGTATTCCTAACATGAGACCTAAGTGGCCTAGTACTTTGACTAGGCCGACAAGCCGGTACCTACATCTGTCAACGAAAATTATTTACGACATGCGTGAGCCCCGCCCCTATTCAGAGTTGTACATTTTTTAAATTACGTAACCAAAAATTTATTTTGTATGGAAATAAATATAAACGTTTTTCGCAATGCTTATATTTGCAATATAACAGTTGATAGTAGCACTTTCAGTTGTCCGCGGCTTAATACCCCCTTTCCGATTAACGTTGTATACTAATCGATAAGCGCAAAAGATTTCCCTTCGTTACGTGACATCTTCAAGGTTTCTCAATTTTCCATGGTAATAAAATATATGAATTATCAGCAAGTCGTAAAACGTTGCAGAACTAATCTATTTCTAATTTGGCGTGACGGAGAAAATTAAACGGTCGTAAAAATAACTTTTCTTATTTTTAAGTATAATTTATGAGGTGTTTGCATCATATAGGCTGCATTACATAACTTCTCCTTTCTTAAAATCAAAAAATCCGAAATACATTTTACCGGACCTGGGAATTGAACCCGGGACCTTCGAGTATCGGACCGAGCGCTCTGCCACTCGGCCACCGAGGCTATGTAGGTATTGCAAAATAAGTCAATCACATAATTCACACATTAAAAGAAGTTACAACTATCTTTCCTTACAAATGAAATATCAAATGTAGGTATCTGAAGTACGACCAACGACTGAACTTCTATGTAGGTAAGTAAGTAGTAAGTAAGTAAATAAACAGCCTTTAATTGTACCACTACTGGGCAAAGGCCTCCATCATGGAAGTCAAGTCATCGCTACAATTAATGGGTAATGGCTTTATCATCACGCTTGCCAGTTGCCAAGTGTGGGTTGGTGATCACAAACCCGAACTACCTATGCATTGAAAAATCCGAAATACATTTTACCGGACCTGGGAATTGAACCCGTGACCTTCGGGTATCGGACCGAGCGCTCTGCCACTCAGCCACCGAGGCTATGTAGGTATTGCAAAATAAGTTAATCACATAATTCACACATTAAAAGAAATTATAACTATCTTTCCTTACAAATGAAATCCCATCAAAAACAATACTTGTCAAAAAAAACCAAGTCTCGCAACTCAGTTGTTCTGCGGTAAAAAGTTGTGAGATCCATGTAATACCAAGTCGGTTATTAATTTATTCAGTCTCTACTTAAGCGACTTTCTGTCTTAATACGTCCAGTCTCTAAGACCACGATCGTGGTCCATAACATTCTTTAATGTTTTATATAAATATATTGAGACTTGGCCATCGCACTAAATAATTGAATTTACATGTGTTTTCAGGCGATTGAATTTACACGTGTTTTCAGGCGATGGCCAAGTCTCAATATATTTATATAAAACATTAAAGAATGTTATGGACCACGATCGTGGTCTTAGAGACTGGACGTATTAAGACAGAAAGTCGCTTAAGTAGAGACTGAATAAATTAATAACCGACTTGGTATTAGTTGCGAGACTTGGTTTTTTTTGACAAGTATTGTTTTTGATGGGATCTCATTTCTTTTTGTATTTTGTAGAGACAGTTCTACTTTTTTCCTTTCGATTTGGCAGGGGCACTACCATGCGCCTATATTTATATGGGACTAGCTTAAACCCGCGGCTTCGCACGCAATAATAATAATTGCCGTAAAATAAATAAAATAAAACATGGTTACGAATAAAGCCAATATTGAAAAATTTAACTGAACCTATTATTCCATTATATTATACATGAATCAGTGGATTCATTAACTGCACATGTAACTTTGTAATCCTATATATTTATATGGGATTACAAAGCTATTTATGCAGTTGGTGTATCTAGAAAACTGGACCGAAATTGCAAAATATTTTAGTTTTTCCTTGATTCATACACCAAACACTACTTATATTCCAAATTTGAAGCTTCTAGGTCTGCTAGAAGTGCCTTAGAATTTTGATGATCGGTGAGTCAGTCAGTGAGTGACAAAATTAAGAAATTTGACCCGTTATAATTCTTAAAATACTAGTTCAAATTGAATGAAATTTTAAATATACGTGTCTTTACAATGCCTGCATGGTTACTAAAAATTTCAGTCTTCTAGTTTTATCCACAACGAAGTTACAGGGGGTCGAAAATGGTCTGAATTGCTTCGAGAAAAGGATGGTACGGCCGTGACGCTTTTTTGCTCGACTTGGTGGGGGCACGGCCGTGCCCCCAGATATCAAATGTAGGTAAGTATCTAAAGTACGACCAACGACCGAACTTCTATGTAGGCAAGTAAGTAGTAAATCAGTAAACAGCCTTTAATTGTCCCACTGCTGGGCAAAGGCCTCCATCATGGAAGTCAAGTCATCGCTACAATTGATGGGCTTTACCATCACGCTTGCCAGGTGCCAAGTGCGGGTTGGTGATCACAAACCCGAACTACATATGCATTGAAAAATCCGAAATACATTTTACCGGACCTGGGAATTGAACCCGAGACCTTCGGATATCGGACTGAGCGCTCTGCCACTCGGCCATCGAGGCTATGTAGGTATTTAATTGACACATTCATAAGTTACTATCTAGTATCTTTCATTTTACAAATTGAAAATCGAATGTAGGTATCTACGACCAAGCAATGGCCGATCGATGACAGATAAACAGCCTAAAGCTTACGTAGTGACTATTAAGTAATCTGTGCTAAAGCGTTGTGATAAGACGTATTACCTATGCGTTATTGCGTTATAATAATTCCAAGTACCTATGTTATGTTGTTGTTATAAGCGTTATTTTATTATTCAGCCTTACCTAATAAATCTAATAACATAACTCTAAATAAAGTAAACAAATGTCTTGCATTAAAAGCAAAGTTAATAGGTACCTAAAAATCTGCTTAAAATAGGTGTAGGTACTTACATGGTGTTAAAGAGCATTCCAGTTTATGTCATCCGCATACGGTAAAGGTGACTGATAAGCTTTCCATTACACTTAACAATTACTATCTCACCACTGTCACGATAGCAAAATAGCATCTCTAAGAACTGTTGGTTCGTATACCTCGGCATTTTTACGCACGCGCAACGCGACAGCTCAAGATGCACATGTAGACTGCGGAAAAAATTCGTGCAGCCGTGTGAAGCTCGTGCGTGTGATTAGGGTTGGAATGCACGAGAAGTTATAAAACTATTAGATCATACAAAATGTCAACATGTCAAAACTTTTGTCTTTTGTTGATTACAAACTCTTTCACAATTGCATACATACGAATAGGCGAGTTTAAATAATTAAGCTATCGTCAAAATTTGCATATTATGCGATTTTACAATATGAAATTTTGACGACCTCCGTGGTCAAGTGGTTAGCACTCCGGTTCTGTCGTCGCTATCTTTAAAGTCCTGGGTTAAATTCCCTGTCGTGTCAATTTTATAAAAAACTTTTAAAATTGATTTCGGGTCTGGCTTTTTTACAAGTATGTTTATCCGTTATCTAGTTTAACCATTAAAACAAGTTTCTAAAGGAGCTTAACTTGTGCTAGCTAAACCTGGCGTGAGAGTGAAAAAAAAAGGTATTTATAAAAAATAATTAAAATCAATAATTTATATTATTTGTTATTAATTTGATAAACCAAAAACTTGGAATGTCAAGCACTTGTATTGACTACAGGTTTATGGCATTATTTGGTTTTTTATCGTCATTAAAATATCAAAAATGTTTGCTCGTTAAAGTTAAAAAGGAAGAAAGTAATGACTGGTGAGACCAGTTATTTTTGGTGAACATCACGTGATTTCAAAATTATTTATAAATCATGAAAAATTTGGTCTTATTTGGATATTACATTACATACTCAAGCAATTAATACATTTTCGCGTCACCGTTCCTTTGAAATAAAACACATTTATGAATTAGAAACAACGTTTATCATGTACCACGAATGATTATCTTTTTAACTTTAAGATATTGAAACTTTGTATAAAGTTGACTACCTCATGTAGAAATTGAACCCACACTACGGCTAAATTCGATGAAGAATGTTTGTAAACAAATTATTGACATATGACTTTGTGCAAATATCTAGTATCACTCGGATTTTTACTTTTTCTTGAGAGAGATTCGCATCATAACAGCTAACAATGGTGTCTTTCTTTCAAAAAACAAGATACCACTCGTATCTACACTAGATACTTGCAAAAGAAATGTCAATAATTTGTTTACAAACATTCTTCATCGAATTTGGCCATAAGGTAAACGCTGGTATAGTCGTCAGTGTCCCGAAACTCGTCAACTAAACATTTTAAGCATTTTGTGTGTTTCTATTAATAGAAAATTAAATATTGCTTATGGCGATACATTCTTGATATTATAATGTACGATTGTAATAGTAACACTTGCCTAAAAGTGTTATGGTATCGGAAGAACTTAGCAAGAAAAGTGTGCTTCCCGAAAAAAATTGTGATTGCCCGCATTTTGCTACTAAACTGAGTAAACACCACCTCGTATTACTTCACTTGTCAGGCCGCTTCGGATAACAACACGATGAGTGTATTTGTTTATTGGGATAGTTAAATAGATTGTCTAACGTTATAACCTATCATTTGTAATAAGTTTCATATGTATATAGCTTTTTTTGCATGTGACGTTTATTGGTACACTCTAATTAGTACATGACCCAAAACTCGTCAAAATCGTATGCTTTCTGACGGGTATCGGGACACGCAGCAACAGTTGCACCTAAACTCATCGTTGTGTTCTTATTACCATGAGTTAAGTTTTATTTTCCTTTGAATCAAAAGAGAATCGTATACTTACTTGGTGACGGATATCGGGGCGCGTGTGACTGCTGTACCTAAGCCCGTCATTGAACTTTATTGCCTTCAGTTACGTTTCATTTTTCTTTGACTCGATTAATTATAGAATTAAATTAAAGTACCTACAATTTACGAGTCATTTAATGATAAAATAAGTTGGTTGTGAAATATGTTTCTGGTTTATATTGATAACTTCGTTCGATACGTCGTAGGACGACCTAGTAGTAATGAGAGCTAAGAAAGGTGCAGTAGCCTAGTCAATTTATTATTTTACACAATAAAAGCTCAATCTATATAGATTTATTAATCTCCATCATAAAAGTAGCATAGAGTCTGACTTAATAAATGCATGTAAATGCTTATATTGAATAAAAATGTTTCTCTCTCTCTCTTCCCGACTAATAATCCCACATGGTGGTGGGGTCAGCCTTCCTTACCATTTTCCTCCACTTCGCTCTATCCTCGACATCCTGTTCTGTTACCTGGCAGTCCCTCATGTCTCTTTGCACTACATCCATCCATCTTGTCTTGGGTCTGCCTCTCGATCTTGGACCAGGGACAGAAAGATGCAGTGCCAAGTTACCAACGTAGTCAGATGGCCACCTCTTCACATGTCCGTACCATCGCAGTCTACTTTACTGCAGCTTGTCGGCTATATCGCGGACGCCCAGGCTTCCTCGCACGTACTCGTTGCGAATCTTGTCGAGCCTTGTGACGCCACACATCCACCGAAGCATCTTCATTTCAGCAACTTGAATGGCATGGACATGCCCCTGGGTGACGGCCCACGTTTCACTTCCATACATTAGGACAGGCCTTATTAAACTTTTGTAGACCAACCCTTTCCCCCTTATTACAAAACGAGATCTAAAGATAGTACCAGACTTAGTTCTAGTCTTAAGTCATGGACCAACGTAAAGCTTATTACAAGATCAAGTTTATCTCTAAGTCTTGGACTATCTATGGTCCTAAGATAAACTGACGTGACCCCTAGTTTGTCTATAGACTAACTTTGGTTCTAACCTCACAAACGTCAAAATCTTTGCTTTTGAAACGCTAACCGTTGTTGTTTAAATTTGCAAAAATGGAAAATGTAATTAATGACTTAATCGATTTAGACGACTTAGATATGCTGGAGACGTCCCGACGACCTGTTCGGCGACGGCAACGTATTAATCCCTTTGATTTAAGTGATGACGACTTCAAATATAAATACAGATTTACCAAACGATTTGGTGCTAAAATCGTGGATATGCTACGTCAGGATTTTACTCACGATCCTCGAGGATGTCCATTGTCTCCCGAACTACAGGTGGTTTGCGCATTACGCAACTGGGCTCGCCATGAAGTAAGTAAATATAACCTTGATTCATGCCAATGGCTAACCTATGACATACCAAAAATCACAAACATAATTTATTATTGTTTTATTGTAGATACAAGACGATAAAGCGGACTTACATGGTGTGTCTCAACCTGTTATCAGCCAAACATGCAAAAAAGTAGCTGGAATTATAGCAGGGATGTCCCGAAGGTTCATTAGAATGCCATCAACCTTACAAGAACAAGAGGTGGCAATAAGGAAATTCCGCAATATTGCCAATTTTCCCACAGTTATAGGTGCAATTGATTGCACTCACATAAGAATTAAAAAAATATGTGCGGATGGGGGTCAGTTGTACATCAACAGAAAAGGATTTTCTTCTATAAATGCACAGGTAATTATTATATAATAATTTTAGGTTTTTTAAATATTCCTAACTAGCTGCCCGTCCTGGCTTCGCATGGGTGGACATTTCTTTTTTAATATAGCCTATGTTACTCAGCGCTAATGTAGCATTCTAATGGTGAAAGATTTTTTCAAATCGGTTGCAAACATACAATAATACAAAGCTTTCCTCTTTATAATATTAGTATGATAACCACTTTGATAACCAACATGCCAGACCAATTACAGACGGCATTATTGACTATTTTGTAAAAAGTTAAACTTTATAAACATTTACTTTTCAGGTTGTTTGTGATGCTGACCTGAAGATCTTAGACATAGTGACCAGGTGGCGTGGCAGTGTACATGACTCAAGGATATTCCGAGAATGTAGATTAAAGCAAAGGTTTGAGGCTGGAGCATTCCCTGGAATATTACTGGGAGACAGTGGGTATCCCTGCACTCCATATTTGTTCACACCACTGCTGAACCCCACAACACCACAAGAAGAAAGGTACAATAGGTGTCATATCCGTACCCGAAACACGGTGGAAAGATGTTTTGGTCTATTGAAACAACGATTCCGCTGCTTATTAAGAGGCATGTTTGGGGATATTGAAACAGCAAAAAAAACAATTGTTGCATGTGCTGTACTTCATAACATTGCCATTGACATGAGGGAAGACTTTTTCAAGGTGAGGATGATAGCATAGAGCAATCTTCATCTAGCCAGCCTATCTACCTACCACAAAATGCTCTAAATTCAGTACGGGGAAATATTAGGAGAAGACAGTTTATACACACTCATTTTTAATAAACTCATATTAAAATATATAATTTTAACTTTTCAAGATCAGTCTTACATAATAATAATAATAATAATTAGGCAGCCACTATAAGAGAATATGATAAAGAGAGAACTCTCTCTTTATCAAACAGAGTGTCAACCATGTTGAAAAAGAAGAGAGAAAGATGGCAGAACTTGATAGTAGTACAGACTGATTGATGAATTTATATTACAAGTCACCGGAGACACAAGTTCATCAAGTTCTGCCAGTAGTGATGATGATTTGATCATTTGACCTTATAGAAAAATGATCATAGCCACTACAGAAGATTCTGCGGTGAAGAAGAAAGAAGCATACGGGTCAAGGATGGTGTCCAGCGTATAGACCGGCTCAGGTGACTATAATTGATTGATGATTATTTTAATGATAAGAATGTGTGGTCATCTAAAGGATTTTCATTTCATTTTCATTTCATTTCATTCCAGTTGGAGCCGTGTCCAGGGATTTCCCGGCCCAATCAACTAGCAACAGAAGAGCAGAAGGAGTCCACGTCCGCCGAGACAAACCTCTACGCAACGCACCACGTGCAGATATCATATCTTCCAAACCACGTAAGATCACTTTGTAAAAACAGCGTATCTGCTTTTGCACAATTTTGCAAAAGACGAAAAAAGCGAATATCTTGGCCATTCTATATTTTTCCCGACTAAAATTGGTACCTATTTCTTTGAGGCAAACAACAACAAAAAATTATTTAGATGGCCAAGATATTCTCTCTTACGTCTTTTAGCGAACCAATAATCATTTCATTTTCATTTTTTCATTGTTGGAGCACGGGCGCCTTCGGGAGGCATCTGCTCCAGTCGTTGGTCGTCAGGCTACGGTACGCGGGCGCGGGCGGCGAGGCAAGCACGGATACCCTACCACCACTACCACCCCACTTCCACGACAGAATGGCTCCGACCAGCGTAGGCATCACGCGCGTTTATTATATTGTAACGTACGACGAGTAAAAGCCTATTGTAAATACAGTCCGTCTATCATTGCTATAAAGGCCCCAGTTAGGACCACAACATCATGGTTGTTTTCTAAATTGAATTACTATGATTTTTGTTTATTTAATTTTTCATACAATATTTAATATAAATATTTCCTGTTGTCCAACTGGACCAGGTTTTTAATACATGCCAGTCACTGGTTGCTAGGCAAAGCTTTGTTGGTAAACATTCTTTATCCAATTTGGCTAGAGTATAAGTAAGTACATGTTAATATAGTTTAAAACAGAATATTTGACTTTCTAACAATAACATTCCCCATGACGAGGACCTCGTGAAAGGTGAGAAAGAGAAACAAATCAAATATCTCGACTTAGCACATGAGGTTGTCGACATGTGGAGTGTGGATTCGGCTGTCATCGTGCCGATTGTTGTCACGGCCAACGGCCTGATGGCCAAGAGCCTCGATCAACATCTAATGAGGCTCTCGTTAGGCGGCTGGTTCAAGGGCCTGATTCAGAAGGCAGGCTGTTCTCCTCGATACGGTACGCATTGTGAGGAGGTTCCTGTCTCTGGAGCCCTAACCGCCGGTAGCTTGGATCCTGGTCCCGATGCCGGCGGACCCCTATTTTTTTATATTTTTAAATGTTTTGTTTTGTTTTTAGAAAATATTTAAAAATGTAAATTAATGTGTTGAAAAATAAATAAAGGGAATAATAATAAAAATAAAAATAAACTTGTAATACCTTTTCGTAAGTTTATTTAAATAAAAAATGTTTGACTTTGACTTTGACTTTAATGATGCGAATATTGTATAGTTTACTTGTAATGGAAAGTGTGAACAAGAAAATGAAATATTGATGTACTTACAACTTAGAAAAATTTTGATTAAAATTATCCCATAACCACCTTTTTTTAATTTTAAATGAATATGAAATGAAAATAAATTTACTTGGGACAGAACAGTTCAAACATACAGGATAAAATGAAAAAAAGCACAGGAGAGTCCCAAAACGGTTCAAACTCAGCAAAATGTTAGCCTTGAGGTTAGCGCTGATCTTCCGTCGGAGCCGGTTTAGGTGATGCTGCGATAGCGTAACACAAAAAGTACAAAATATCAAAACAAAAATATCAAAAATAGAAAATTGACTAAAAAAAGAAAAAAATATATTATAGGCAGTATACTCCGAATCCCTTCCTCTATTATTAAAAACGGAATATTATACATTTCACAAAAAATAAAACGAAGTTAAATTCTGTTTGGCAGACAGAATGGACTGAATGGATAAATAATGTTTTAGTAACATTTTTGAAAGAATGCGATTTAGTTAACAGTATGCTTATAATACAACAAAGAACAAGGACAAATTGCTAAACAGCTTAAGGAGCCAGTACAAGACGCCTCGTAAATGAAACACATTTATTTATGGGACAAACAACAAAGGTAAGAGCTATAATGCGCTTATATCTAGTAAAAAAGTCTGCGTACTCTGAAAACTAGACAAAAACAATCTCAGTTTGTTCTTAAAACTATTTTTTACTTTGCATGCAGGTCCCTCATCGGCGGAGGAATATTGTTCCAGCATTTTGTCGCTGCGTATCGGAAACTTCCTCTGAAAGCAGTAGATGTGTGACGTGGAGTAGACAGCTGTAGAGCATGTCTTCGGGCTCCATAAGGCTCAAGACTCGAAACCCAAGACAACTTATTATATAAATATGCAGGTGCTTGATCCCTTACAATATTAAACATTAAACAAGCCAAATGTTACATCAAATGCCAAATTTTAATGGATAGTGGGCATTAATAGGAATAATTTAGATCATATAAACTTTTTTGTAAAATACGATTTACCGAGGAATTACGAATTATTTAATGTAACTATTACTAAGTTTAGTAAAACTAATTTTAAATGTATTTGTTGGTGTTTGTCTGATTTTCCAATAAAGCTATTTCTAATTCTAATTTCTTAATTTTTAATTTGGCTATCTTAACATTATAACTGTGCTCGACTTCCATCATTTCTATTTGTTTATTTCTAAAATCAGTATTGTTCTGTACAATAACCTGGCGCATTTCTTCACTTCTGTAAACAAAAAATAATAATGTGGATAATTTATTTCATGTAAAAGGTTATAATTTTAAAAAGTATAATAATAATATGTATATCAACATACCTATTCTGCAAGCTTTTTTTATTTGATTTGGTTTTGTCACTTTCATTAGTGTTGTTATGGCTTAATACTATTCTGGCACTACTTTGAACACCCTCATTGTTGGATCTCTCTGAAAACAGTATACAAAGTTTCACTAACATTCATTGAAACTTGCATGCACATAAAACTTAAATTAAGTGTTAGCCTTGTTGAGGCCTCCGGTGACAAGAAGACTGGCAGCTAGCTACCTTTGCCAGCATATTAGCCTGGCAATTCAAAGAGGAAACGTTGCCAGCATTCTTGAGACAGTACTCACATCAGTTAAAAGACATATTATTTATAAACTTTAAATAAAATAGATTAGTTAATCTTTAATTTTAGGTTTAGTTAATTTTATTAAATTTTAGTAATAAAGTTGTGCTGTCATGATTTTTCTTTTGTTTTGTTGCAATAAACTTTTGTATTGCATTATAATTATTTTCAATCATAATATTGTAAGTATGTTTTTAATAATTTTTTTTTACCTTGCACATCCACAACATGGTCTTCTGTATTTTCTTCATTGAAATTGTTTGGTGTTGAGTCAGTTTTAAAACTAGTGCCAGGCTTAGGGTCAGCAGTTGATGCAGGAATTGTTAATGCATCATTCGGAATCTAAAATAATCAAATAAATAAATATATATACAAATTTCACCATTTAGATACTATCATTATTAATAATTATTTACATATTTTGTTCATATTAAATTTTTAATAAAAGGTACCATATGTTAATTAAATATGTTTTATTTACCACTGCATCACTATCGTAGTCGTTTACTTCTATTACGAAGTCGTGAGGAGCAATTGATGCAACTTTTAAATCCTCGGGAGAAGGTGATGGTGGTTTTTCGCCACCCCCTGTCGGTAATTGTTCCCTCCTATGGGCAGATAAGTTAGTTTTTGCTGACAGCTTCATCCTTTTCCATGCTAACTTGACTTCTCCGTCTGATCGATTTTTGCCAGTTAGCTCATTAAATCTATAAATAATAGTAAATTTTAATATCACATCAACAATACCTTACATATTAATATAGAAGTAGTACCACTTTACTTACTTAACAGCTACATTCTTTCACTCTTTTGATTTTCGAATATTAGCCGAAGTTTTGTTTGACTTATCTTCTAAAATATAAGCTGACTGAGCGATAATATTACATAACAGTTCCTATAACAATAAAGACATTTGTATTTAACGAAGAAAATATGATACAAAACATTGCCTAGCCATTGTAATAATGGATTTACAAACTTTTTCTTCAGAACTCCAATTTTCACCCCTTTTTTTCTTCTGATGTTCCATTTTAACAAGAGATTTCAACTTTAATCAGCAAAACGAATTTTCATAAACACTGAATACCTACTCACCGACTGTAAAGAGATCAAATTTCGCGCGCTCACAATAAAAGTAATCCGTTTCGCGCTCACAATAAAAGTAGTCCGTTTCACGCTAAATTTCTTAAAAGTGAACTTGATTATAAAAAGAAAATCAATCAAAGTACCTACAAGTCTTGCATATTTATAAATAAAAATACATTTTAAAAATAAATTATAATTATCTAAGACATATTTTTATCTTGTAAATGATTATTAGAGTAATAAAACTCTACAGAAATTATCAACATCGAGTGAAACGAAATGGTGAGTGAATGATGTTTGTATGAACGAATGATTATTTGCCATTTTTTGTATATTCTCTGTGGATATAATTTAGACCTAAGACTAAGTACGGTACTATCTGGTCCATGGAAGGTCGTCGTTTTGTAATAAGAAGACATTTTTAGACCGGACTAACTTTGATACCGTAACAAGTCTAGATCTTGTAGTCTTGGTCTAAGCTCAGACTAACGTATGTTTTTGTAATAAGACGGTTTGAGTTTTACTGGCATCCTTCTGTCACACGTCACACCAGTAACTTCCCGCCATTTGAGCCACGCTGCGGCTATTCTGTGCTGAATATTGCATTCGATGTTTCCAGACCCGTCGATCATAGTTCCCAGATATTTGTATCGATCACACCTTGCAGCCGGTTGTCCATCGATGATAATTGGACTGTCGTCAAGGTCTGCTTTGTTAAATGCTAAGAACTGGGTTTTTGCGACACTCAGCACTAAGCCCCCGGATTGTAACTGGCGTTTCCATAACAAAAGTGCCTCTTGCAATAACTCTCTGCTTTCTGTGCAAATAGCTACATCGTCTGCGTAAATGAATGTCCACGATGCTTTATCCTGTGCAGTTGTAGTTAAAGTGTCTAATACCAAGCAAAACAAGAAGGGACTAAGCACTGAGCCTTGGTGGACACCTTCTGTAACAGCAATTGGTTTTGTATTACCCACAACAGTCCGTACCATAGATCGTGCGTTTTTATACATGTCGGTAATGATGTTAACATAGTGTTCAGGGACATTTTTCTTACGAAGACTCCACCAGATCGTGTCCCTCGGTACACGATCAAACGCCTTTTCCATATCTAAAAACGCAACGTAAATTGGACGGTTTTTGGCACGGTATTCTTCAGCTATTGTGTTAAGAGCGAACATTGGATCAGTAGTAGATAAGCCTGGTACAAAGCCAAAGTGATTTTTTGAGAGTGAGCACTCGGATCTTAAACGCCTCTCAATCACTCTTTCGTAAAGCTTCATAGTATGGCTCAAGAGCTTGATTCCGCGATAATTATTGCATTCGTACTTGCTGCCTTTTCCCTTGTAGATTGGAATTATTGTGCTCAACCTCCATGCCTCTGGCATCTTAAAAGAGAACATCATACAAGTGAAGAAATTGGCAAGTTGTACAATGCCTCGATCGCCCAAGCATTTCCAGGCTTCAACTGGGATACCGTCAGGTCCTACGGCTTTCTTATTGGACATTTTTTGCAACGCTTTCTTTACTTCTTCCGGTTCTATTGGAGGGATAAGTCCTGAGTTTTTAGCCACCTCTGGAAGTTGAGTACTGCCTGAATTAGTGTTAAGCAATTTCTCATAGTATTGTTGCCAGGTAGCGACGATGTCCTTTTCTTTATATAGAATGTCGCCGTTGAGACTCTTGATGGTTTTACACCCAGTAGGATCCTTTGTACTCTGACATCGTTGTTTCGCAAGCTTATATATGAATTTTTGACCCTCTTTAGTATCTAGGTTTCTATAAAGCTCTTTTTGAGATTTTGCTCGTTCTATAGCAATAGACTTCTTGGTTTCCTTTTTCACTTTCTTGTACGTTTCTTTGTCTTCCTGTGTTTGGGTGGATTGCCAGGTTTTGAAGGCAGTCTTTTTTTTCTGTATTGCATTTTGCACCTCTTCTGTCCACCACCAGGTTTCCTTATCATTGCGTTTTCCTCCCTTTGTACGACCAAGTGTCTTATTTGCCGCAGTCATGATGGATTTACGCAAATATTCCTAGATAGTTGTAGCGTCACATGAATGCTGACCACACAATTTATGTAACGCGCATTACGGCGCGGCCAGGAGCTCAGTCGCACTCTATACCGGGTCCCGTCAGGTTCATTCATTAGTTAGTAATTTATAATATTCGGAGTCAGATAAATTACCTGTGAATTGTGAACGTTATTAGTGATAACAACTTAAGTGACAATATACGAATTGAACAGTTTACATAGACTATTTATTTAACAATCCTCCACCACGTTTAGTGAAAAGCCACGCGCACTCGCCTGTAAGGAAATAACATCATAAACTCACATAACAGCAAAGTGGTGACTACCGCGTTTCCGGTGTGCGGCTCACGAACCTGACGGAAGATTGTAGACGCGCAGTACAGTGCACGTGGTAAAAACGTGGTGAGAAACATTTTTTTTAGACTGTAATTTTTTTGTGTAAAAATGTACGACGACTATGAAGACGCCAACACATCAAAAGATACGGAACCTGCAACAAATAAATCAGATGTGGCCATGGTATCAGTACAAGCACGCATACCCGATTTCTGGTCAGACATGCCCAGAATATGGTTCGCGCATTATGAAATGATAATGGCACCGCAGAAACAAAGCGATAACACGAAGTTTGAGATGGCCGTAGCAAAGTTGAACAGAGAGGCACTCAGGCAAGTTAGTGATTTGATTCAAACGCCACCGCCTATTGAGAAATATAATGCTTTGAAAAATAGATTATTGGCAGTATACGAAGAAAGCGCTGAATCGCAATTCCAGAAATTAGTCAGCGACATGGATTTAGGCACTCAGAAACCTTCACAGTTGCTTATAAAGATGAATGAACTAGCAAAAAACGTCGGCATATCAGGCGATCCGTTGAAGAAATTATGGATCAACCGCCTACCACCGAACGTTAGAGCAGTGTTAGCTGTCAGTGGAGATACTAAGTTAGACGATTTAGCAGCAATTGCAGACAAAATTTTAGAAAACCTGAGAACGGGAGAAATAGCCACAGTGAGTAACTCACCGAGTCAATCAAACGCAGAATTAATTAAACACATGCGAGACCTAACAGTAGAGATGAATAAATTGAAGCAAGAAGTGAATACAATAAGATCCAGAGGTCGAAGCCCTTATCGCAGCCTTGGAAAATACAGAAGACCACAGACTAATCATTCAAGATCAAGGAGACGAAACGCATCATTGTCACGGCGAACACCAGAAAGCTCAGATTGGCTGTGTCAACACCACTACCGCTTCAGAGAGAGAGCGAGGACCTGCACGTCACCTTGCAGCTGGTCAAGACAGCAGCAGCAGCAGCAGCAACAGCAGGGTCCGGAAAACTAATCGCAATGCAGCCGGACACGGTGAACAGCTGCATGATAGAAGAACATCACCGTCTTTGCGTCAAGGACTATAACAGTGGTACGTCATATCTCATAGACACAGGAGCTAACGTCTCGGTTATACCGGTGAGTAAAGTGAATCGTAACAAAATTAATGAAAAATGTGAATACAAACTTTATGCCGCGAATGGCACAGAAATTCGAACATACGGTATTATACCTTTAGAGTTAAACTTAGGTTTAAGGAGATCTTTTAAGTGGAATTTCATAATTTGTGATGTAAAGCAACCCATTATTGGAGCGGATTTTTTAAAGACACATAATTTAATTGTTGATCTAGGCAATAGAAAATTGACTGACGGCCTGACTAACTTAAGAAAGTACGTAAAGGTAATAAATAATGTACAGCCAACGATATCTAGTATTCGTAGGGACAACACATTCCACGATCTATTAGAAAAGTACGCAGACATTACTAAACCTATGAACTATAAAGAAAATAGTTATCATGATACGTGTCATCACATTGAAACCGTTGGTCCTCCAATTTTCGCTAAACCTAGACCTTTACCACCACATCGTTATCAAGTGGTTAAAGATGAATTTAAGCATATGATGGAATTAGGGATTTGCAGGCCATCCAAGAGCCCGTGGGCCAGTCCTTTACATGTCGTGGAAAAAAAGGATGGACAAATCCGGCCCTGTGGAGATTACAGGCGACTAAACGCCATAACTAAACCGGATAGGTACCCGATTCCCAGAGTTCAAGACTTCACGTATACGTTATCAAATAAATGTATTTTCACTAAATTAGATATTAATAGAGCATACCACAATATTGCAATTAAACCCGAAGATATTGAGAAAATCGCGATTACAACCCCTTTTGGCCTTTTTGAATTTATGAAAATGAGTTTTGGCTTACGTAACGCCGCTCAGACTTTTCAGAGGTGGATGAGTAACACGGTTTTACAAGGAATAGAGTTTTTAAATAGTAAACACGAAAATTGCAATAGTAATAATAATAACAGTTCAGTTCTGTTTTGTTATATCGATGACGTAATAATCGCGACACACGATGACGTCACGTTACACAAAGCACATTTAAAACAGGTTTTTGAAAGGTTTGAACAATTCGGAATAACGATTAATTTAAAAAAATGTAGTTTTGGAAAACCTATAGTAGAATTTTTAGGATATGAAGTTAATAAAGATGGTATTAGACCAATGCAAGAGAAAATTAGGTCTATTCAAGAGTTTCCGAAGCCAGAGACTATAGAACAGCTTCGTAGATTTTTAGGTATGATTAATTTTTACAGGTCTCATTTAAATCACGCAGCTGATCATCAGGCAAAGCTTAATAAATACTTACATAAAACTAAGAAAAGAGACAAAACCAAAATAGAGTGGAATAAAGAATCTTTAGAAGCATTCGAAATGTGTAAAAATAGTTTAAGTAATGCAAGTATGTTATCATATCCAGAACCTCAGAGTAAGTTAACGTTGATGTGTGATGCTTCGAACACAGGAGTAGGAGCTGTATTACAACAGTGGGTGAATAACGACTGGAAACCGCTAGGATATTTCTCAAAAGGACTTACTAGCACTCAACAGAAATACAGCACATATGACCGTGAACTTTTAGCAGTATATTTGGCTATTGTACATTTTAGAAGTATGATCGAAGGTAGAGAATTGACAGTGTTTACCGATCATAAGCCGTTAACGTACGCATTTAGTAAGAATAGTTCAGATAAAGAAACACCAAGGCGTACACGTCAACTACTGTATATCAGCGAATTTACAAGCGATATACAGTACGTGACAGGAACCGATAATACAGTAGCTGACGCATTATCGCGCACAGTAGAGTCCATTGTGTGCCCCACAAGTATCGATTTCAACGAAGTAGCACTAGCTCAGGAAACGGATCAGCAACTTAGCGACTTACTAGCTGGAAGTAGTAAAGAACAAAGGTTACAAAAGATACAGTCACCATTATGTAACAGTTATATTTATTGCAACATTTCAAAAGATAAAGTAAGACCATTTATGCCAGAAAAGTTTAGAAAAATAGTTTTTGACAAGGTTCATAACATCAGTCATCCAGGAGTTAGAAGCACTAAAAAAATCATTACGCAAAGATATTTTTGGCCCAATATGAATAGAGAAATAAATAAATGGTGTAAGGAATGCATATCGTGTCAGAAAGCTAAGGTTCAACGACATACTGTATCAGACTTAGGCATTTTTCCAAATAGCGAACGTTTCGAGCACGTTCATGTGGATATTGTAGGACCATTGCCTACCACGAGCGAAGGATACAGATACTTAGTCACTATGATTGACAGATTTACACGTTGGCCAGAAGCTATTCCAGTAAGCGAAATTACAGCTGAAGTAGTAAGCAAAGCAATTTACGAAAATTGGATATGTAGATTTGGTTGCCCTAAAAGAATCACTAGTGATCAAGGCAGACAGTTCAAAAGTGAACTTTACACGTCCTTAATGTAAACATTAGGAGTAAAGAAAATTCGAACTACAGCTTATCATCCACAGAGTAACGGCATGATAGAGAGGTTTCATAGATCATTAAAGGTAGCATTAAAAACACGTTTATTAGACAATGGTAAGTCTTGGGCAGACGAACTACCAACGGTCATGTTGGGACTTCGTGCTGCTTGCAAAAGTGACAGCAACGTAAGCGCAGCAGAGTTAACCTTAGGTCACACACTACGTTTACCAGGAGATTTCTATGATGACAACACATGCAACCAGGTAAGTGATGAACCTACTTACGTAAATAAAATTAGACAGATATTAAATAGCTTACGTCCAGAACCTAGAGAAAATAGAGATAACAGGAAAATTTTTATACATAAAGATTTGAATAACTGCTCACATGTTTTTGTTAGGAATGACATGGTACAAAGACCTTTAACGCCATCGTACAGCGGTCCTTACCAAGTCATTAGCAGATCTTCTAAGACATTCGTTATAAAGATAGCAGAACGCCAGTCAAACATTTCCATTGATAGACTCAAACCAGCATACGTAGTTAACGAAAATGTTTCCTTGAGTAATGACAAAAAGTGTAATTCTACTGAAAAAGTGTGTATTTCAAATAATAAAAATAATGTCAATAATGAAAATATATTAAATAAATCTAGAGTAAACACAGAGGTAAGCCATAGTGAACAAAAAACGCTGAAACCCGTAATTAAGTCTACACGTAGTGGTAGAGTTGTTAAGCAACCAGTACGATTTTATTTATTTTATTTTTATTTTATTTTCTTAGGTGAATCAACAGTATCAAAAAAAGAGTAGCTATGCAGTTATACATCAGAAAACCAATGACAGATTCACACTAATAGACTTAAAATAGCAAGGAAATTATTGAGCTTACAGAATAAACATGTTTGTATAACTAGGATCAAAACTGCGATCGAACCGCTTACAAACATAGTAGCTGTGACAGTAACAAGGACATTTCACACCAAAAGTATAATAGGTAGGTAGTATAAATATAAATAGGTAGTAGTAGGTATATTCAATATTAATAAGTTTCAAAAAACCACTTAGTAAGATTTTTTCTCACCGATTCACAGTTACAACAGAAAAGATCAAAATCACACGCCTCGCACAGAAATGCTTTTTGCTGAAATGATGATTATTGTTAATATAAAGTCAAATTTGTGTCAATAACAACACTTACAATATTGTTTTGCTGCAATACACTTTACAAATTGTAAAAGTATTATTTCTAAAATGGGAAATTACCAAAGTAAAGATGTCGTAGTGACGACTCAAGCGCAAGTTGCAAGCGCTGAAAAACTCCAAACTCAAGTTCATATATTTGGTATTGTGTTAATAATCACGATAATACTTATAAGCATCGGCTTGGTATACGCTATCCGTCGAGGATGTGTTAACAGCGTAAGGAAGTGGATTAGAAAGGAAACTTCAAAAGCAGTGGTACTAGAAGCAGTCCCAATACCTCGTACTACTAATGTTACAACTGGAAGACCAGGTGTAGTGTAATAGGTATAGTAAAAAAGTTTTGTTAAAATATTCATTTTTCCCAGTGTTTATATTCGGTATATTGTTAATTTTTGTGTCAAGTAATTCTGTGTAAAATCATGCGTGGCGTTGCTGTAAAGGGTGCTGTCGAGCTTAGAGCTGTTGTTTTTTTTACTTATTGCAGAGCATGCCTTTACAGTAACTACCTAAGACGTGACATTTTTTCTCATGTTTCTCATGAAACATTTTAAGTCGGCCCTGAAAACAGGTAGCCGCAAATTATAATGTTAAGAGTATTAATGTAAGGTTAGTATTGAATCGTAAAGTCATAAGTTGTCTAAATTGTATTCTGTAGTTTAAATATTTTTTTGCACTAATCACTTAAAAGAAGTTATAAGGTAAAAATAAATGAAACAAGTAATTCTGTTAAAAAAGTTTATTGTTAAAATGTACATATTTTTTTTGAGTTAAGTACAACAATGTAAAAGACTTTGCCTTAACTGTTCTATAAATAGAATCAAATGTATTCGCCTTAAGCGATTGGAACACGAGATGACGCAACAACATTGTAAATTGAAACTTTGCATTTCGATAGGCGAGCTCCGTATTGAACTACTTAGTAACGTTGTTGCACAATGATTATTATAAACAGCCAATGTATGATTTTAGGGTTCAGTAAAATATGTTTGTATGAAATTTTTTTAATAATATTTTTTTATTGTATTTTTTTCTTAAAAAAAAGGGAGGGTGTGATGTAGCGTCACATGAATGCTGACCACACAATTTATGTAACGCGCATTACGGCGCGGCCAGGAGCTCAGTCGCACTCTATACCGGGTCCCGTCAGGTTCATTCATTAGTTAGTAATTTATAATATTCGGAGTCAGATAAATTACCTGTGAATTGTGAACGTTATTAGTGATAACAACTTAAGTGACAATATACGAATTGAACAGTTTACATAGACTATTTATTTAACAATCCCCCACCACGTTTAGTGAAAAGCTACGCGCACTCGCCTGTAAGGAAATAACATCATAAACTCACATAACAGCAAATAGTATCCACATTAGAATTAACATCTACTTTAAGGTCTGCTAGATGTTTACAGAACTCCGCAATCTTCTCACCTTTCAAGTTCCACCATTTAGTGAGTTCTGGAGCTTGAGCTGGTTTCTCTTTGGATGCTTTCTTAAATATCATGTTCATCACCACAATACGATGCTGCGTAGTAACACACTCCCCTGGAATTACCTTACAGTTTCTAAGACGGCCAATGTGAGCTCGGTTTACTAAGATGTAGTCTATCTGCGATGCATTTTGGCCACTTTTGTATGTTATTAAATGTTCGGGCTTCTTAGCAAAAAAGGAATTGACAATAGCAAGATCAAAAGCTGCTGCAGTTGAGAGTAAAACTTTGCCGGCATTGTTTAGTGTGCCATACGCGTAACCTCCGTGCACTCTTTTGAAAGCATCATTTTCTTCTCCGATGTGGCCATTTAAGTCACCTCCCAAGATAACGGTTTCCTTTATAGGTATTTGTTGGAATTTGCTTTCCAGAGAAGTCCAAAACGCATTTTTCTCTACTTCGCTACAACCTACTTGGGGGGCGTATGCGGACATTATATTTATGACTTCTCCTTCTACTAGTACCTTCATTATCATCAGTCTATCGTTGATGCGATTTATTTCCAGTATATTATTAAGATGTTCTTCGCCAACAGCTATTGCTACTCCATTCCTTCCGTGCCTTGCTCCAACATACATCAGTTTATAGCCCTCTCCGATATTACGGGCCTTTGCTCCAGTCCATCTCGTTTCTTGTAGACATGCGAAATCGATTTTCCTACGTTTAAAGAGTGATGCCAGTTCTTTTGTCTTCCCTGTTAAAGATCCTACGTTAAGGGTAGCGAAGCGGACTTTAAGGTTACAATTTGGGACTAACGTCTTTAGCCGAGCCCGTCCTTGACTCGGTAGCCCTAGCATACTATTCGCAGAGGTAGGGCGGTGTATCTGCGCGTCGTTTCGCGGCGACGCCCTATCCGTTTTCGTCAATGCTCTTTGTAACCTTGCCATAATGCTTTCCTATATATTTGGCGTTTTTGAGTTTATTAGATCTGTACCGATTGCCATCTGACGTACAAAAACCTGCCCGCTTGAAACAGGAAAACTCTGGATATTGATATTAAATCCATGACAACAGGGATTTCTGCCTGTGTAAAGCTTAGTCTGGATATACCGCCAGCCGTCGGTCGTCAGAGCCTCGTCCGTTATACAGCAGGGGGACCACGTGCAGGTGAGGTTGACAATTGGGCCGGTAAAGCTGTTAGTTCCAGTTCCCCATTCCTCCCCATTGAATAAATTGAATAAAAATGTTTCTATTACATTAAATTGTATTATATTTGGAGGATGCACTTTTGAGCAGATATATAAAAATAGATTACATAAATATATGGGTTAAATTGCGAACTTCTGCTTTTTGAAGCCGCTTATTAAGTTCAATTCGTCGATTTGCTCTCTTTTTTAGTTTTACTTTTGCAAAAATATTTTAAAATATAACATGATCGAAACGTGCCTTCCTTAACACCCATTTGCAGTACTTGGCAGCAGAGTAAAAGGCTCTCTTCTTTGCGTGGATACTGCCGTCCCTGCGTTTGCAACCGCGAGCCTGGGCCCAGGCTTGATACGCTGCTTCCTACCGCGCTTCAGCGTGAGCGAGCGCAGTCATTATTGAATCATGGACGGGCCCTAATGCCTATGGGGACGTCAGAGAATGGGATAAAATATTCCATTCCCTGGCGTATCACGTCTGCGATTGCGCCGGCACAGACAGAAGGTTCGCTCGAAGAGAAGCACAGTTGCCGCCAAGGATAAGACGCAAAGAAGTGCCGCATCTCGTCCCAATTTGCCGACCCATTTTTCTATACTCGCCTCGATCCCCGAAGGGTAGAGTCCGGAGGAGAGCATATAGATACGGATTTCACCAGACAGTGGTCAGAAGATCCCAGCGAAGCCGAGACCGATACTGAGTGTCTGCCTGGGTCAGTTGTCAGCAGAAGGTCTAGGCAATTGGGTGTGTGGCCATCAACATCAGGTATGCGGGTTGCTTGGTCCACCAGCTGGGAGAGATTTTGCGATAACGCAAACTTGCGTGCCTCTCTTCCAGCATGGTCCGTTTTCTGGAAAGGGAATAGCCAATCGCTATAGTGGGCGTTGGAGTCTCCCAGAAAATCAAGCTCCGCAGTTGGATACCTTCGTTGGGCCAGATCAGCTGCCTCAGTGAGGTGGTCAAACAACCGAGTCGCCTCCTGGTCTCCGCTTTGCGACCGATAGACACCGACATAGAGGGTTTTCTCTATGCCGGTGTCTACCAGCAACCATAGTGTGGATGACCCTAAAACCTCGTAAGGTAAATGCAGCTATTAACGACCCCCCCAAAATCTGCATATATTACCGAGGTATAATTTATTTTCTTGAATTTAACTATAAACAAAGTGTACTTTTATACAAATGAAAACACAGTAATAAAAATTTTGTCCCTCAATCATATCGTCTTTACCAAAAATTTGTTCCTATCTGGCAACCCCACGAGAAACGGTCAGTTTGTGCGCCGCTCGCGCAGCAAGTGCTCGTGCCATAGGAAGCGTTCTCGCCGAACGTAAATACACTCATTTTTTTCTTAAGAGTTTTTTAAAACATTTTATGATATTTATGCCTACGCCTATTTAATAAGTCGTTGCTAGTATTCTTCCAAATACAAATGAAGCACGTTTCTTGTATTTTAATATGTTTCCTTTTGATAAAATCAATAAATATAATAACGCGGTGATAGCTTCCAGGATATGGCAGTTACTGCTTTTTACCGCGATACCCTCGGTAAAAGCAATCAGTGAAAGCTTAGTTTACTTGATTTTTATTCTAGAATACGGTATTATTTGTCATTAAAAACAGTGCCATGATGATACTTTCAAATGTCTAAAGATAGTTTTGAGACATTTCCGTGGTACAATTTATCAGCTAGAAATCTTAATTTTTGGCAAGAAATATCAAGCATAAAAATATCATTAATCAAAGTTCCTAAACAAAAAGGACGTCTTGCTTGGCAAAAATAATACTTTTTATTTTATTTATTGCCCTATTAAGTAATATCTACCCTCGGTAGTTACCTCGGTATTAGCTAATCGGTATGGACACTCGTTATTACCCGCAGTTGTCTTTCTGATTTAAAAAAATATTTTTCAGTTATGCAGATAACTGAAAAATAATTTTATATTTATATAAAGCAAATTTTAGTAAAAATAGAAAAAAAAATTACTTCAGAGAAAAAATATATTTATGGGCTTATCACATTTACTTATGCGTCTTTCCTGACTGTTAATTTGAAATGTCGCTTAGTCCCTTCGTTATCACCTGCAATTACCTTAGCTGGTGAGACGTCGACAGCACACGTCACCGTGGACATACGCGCAGGCAGACCCCGGCTTGCTTCTTGAACTTATGCTCAAGCGAGTAGCCGGGATACTTAAGGTAGGCTACGTCCAACGGTTTCACTATCTTCTTCTCAGTAAGAAAGAGTAAGTGTAGCTTTTCGGTCTCGAGATAGTAGTGGACCGGTTGGAGGTTTGAGTGCAGACCTCGGATGTTAGTGAGGTGCACTTTGATTGAAAGTGCACCTTACTTTTTAAAACTTTCTGCTTCATATTAAGGTGAGGTGGTTTTGCTGGGGTTTCAAAAGCCAGCGAGGCGCAGTTTGGTTACCAAACACGGCACTCGTAATCTTCAATGTACTAATAAAAAAACTCATATGGAGACCGCGGGGACGCCCGTGCCCCCCTGGGAATTGCCACCGGGTCCTTCCTTCCAGTCGCCAACTGGCATGGTGGAGCCATTCTAGGATTTTTCATGAGGTGGAGGGGCAGCCTTTCGTACGTGGCTGGCGCACTACTTGAGCCCACTATTGCCTGCGCTCGGCCAACGGCTAAAACCGTGCCACGGATCCCACTACCCTCCACGATGAGCTTTTCAACACAGATTTGATCAGAGTCCGAGACCGGTCCTTCTGACGCTACTGCTAGCCATCAAGCTCCCAAAGGCACTGGCATTTCTACTACGCTGCGACGGAACACTGCAAGCTGCTTGACGTCAGACTTAAATAGGAAGATATATATAGCAAGCCAGGCGGACCTTTTCGAGCCCTACCACCGCTATTGGGGATTTTCAGCCGCCTCTACTTGACAGTGGAGACGTTGCCCGGGGCGGACTGCTAGGAGGTAAATCCCCAACTACCCCAAATCAAAGACAAAAGTGATGGTGTTCGAAAAAGATGAAGAAATAACTGACTGTACGGTAATGATTGGTTACTCCGTGATCATGGCATGTGCAACTGCGCCGAAATACCGGGGACTCTACAACAAATCAAAACATGGTAAAACCCCGCTTTTTGTAATATTTACAGTAAAATGTAAATTGCTAAGTTGAGAAGCGTTTTTCAATTAAGCACATTACATTATTTTGTATTATTTAGTTTTTGACGTGACAACGTCTTATAATTCGATAGAGCCGGCTGCACGCACGAAAAAGTTCGGCGTTCGGAAAAAGCCCGTGGCCGGCATCGCCACCGCGGTACGTACCCCCAACACCCCCCGACACCTCCAACACCTCCCGACACCCCCAACTCCTCCCGCCTACCTGTTCGACGGGCTGCTGCAGGCTGCTGTGCAAGCCCGTGGCCGGCATCGCCACCGCGGTACGTACCCCCAACACCCCCCGACACTCCCAACACCTCCCGACACCTTCTTAAGACGTTGTCACGTTCAACTATCGTCAGTAAACCGACTTTACAGACAACCAATTTTTTTTCAAAAACGTGTCTAAAAAATGAACTTTAAGTTCAAAGACAAAGAGTTCAAATTGGTGATGAAAATTGACGAGTTTTAGGTCATTTTGACGATTATTGGGACAAAGCGGTCGACTAGTGGTACATATGGCACATTTTTTAATTGATTAAATATCTAATTTTTTGCTGTGTTTCACCGATAATAATGCAATACTTTCTAAAAAGATGAATAAATTGTTTACCTCGCCATGCAATCAATTTTTTTCTAAGTCAACTGGTTTTTACGTGGGAGGGCTGCAAAGTCAACTTATTTCAGAACCTGACGAGTAATGGGCCGTTTACCTTAGTATTGGTTAGACCTGCCTGTAGAAATTCTTCAACGCTTTTGATTCTTGTTTTTATAGCAACAGTGTCTCTAAGCCTCTTTGTATTTATATCCTAAGAGATCTAAATGAAATAATTAATATCGTTAATCGTTATAATTCATATCGAAAAAGCGTCGCTCATAGTAAGCGGAAGCCCTAAAGCGGCTAAAGTGATTGGTTCGTCGCACACGTCTTTGCCTATCTACCGCTCGAAAGATCGGTAGGTAACACATGAGTAAATACCCGCCAGCCGCCAGTGGTAGGTAGTTAGTTTAGTCTCACCTCGCAGCGGTGCGGGTTGTTTGCGTGGGGTGCATTTTCGTATGCGCGATTGAACTAATAATAACTAGTACGTATTAGTTAATTAATGGACACTGACCAGATTAGTGTTCCAACCTGAGTAAAGTAATAATCAGTGCAGTGACGAATAATGATTTGATTAACAAGCATTGGGTGTAACGCAAAGAGATTTAATAGGTAATAGAGTGGCTATTAGAGACTATTTCATACAAAGACTTTGAGCTGGGGCGCTAGTAACGCCATCTAACGTTGAGAAGCAAAACAGCGTATTAAAATCAATTAGAATAAGTTTCTACCACACGGTAGGTGTCGCTAGTACACCAGTAGGGATGTTCCGTTATGATTTCGACGTTTCGATAACTTTTATAAAGGTTAACCAAAATCGGTATAAGAATACACAGAACAACCAATAACCAGACAATTGAAAACCAATTGTTATAGATTCACATGTGAACCTGCGGGGCGTCAGACATTAAGTTTAATATAAGTAGTAACATTCTGATTCAATGATCATCGCGTCGGGGGACCGCTGAGATATCACTTAGTTTTACTGTTCTAGTGCATAACAGTCCTCCAACGCAATGATCATTGTATCAGAATATTACTACTTATATTTAACTTACGGTATAAAAATATTATCTATAATTTTAATCGACAAATAAAACGACATCACTTGAACATCACTAAATCATCTACAAAGTCGACATCTTCCCTAAAAGTAGTGCTTTTGCTTTTTACCACTAGAGGGCGGTATAGAGCATAGGCAAATGTTCTAGAATACTTTATTGGAAATTATTATATAGGCTGATTATTGGGTAAATATACAAAATACTTAAGAAAATAAACTGTAATTACGTTCAGCCATTTTACCATATCGGGATTTGCAATATCGCAATACGCAATTTGGCATATTTTCTGAAGATTTTGTCAAATCTATTCGCGCACAAACACGACTGCATTAGAGGTCGTATCACATCAAACTGAGCGACTTGTTACCACTTGGTAATAAGTTGTGGATTACAGTGTCGATCTCTATATCCTGTCTATAGTAAGTAGTTAAATGTCTTTGGTGTAACGTCTTTTATGACTTGTAGGTAAAATAGGTGATGAACTAGTAAACAAGCTAAATTAGTGTAGGTAATGATAAAAACGATGCGTCGATAATAAGTTAGTCTAGCTCCTGTAATTAATTTTACTTAGTTAAGCTTGTTAAGTGTGGCTTGTTGATTGTTGACTTGTGTAAGGTTTGACTTTTATTTTGTTATTATTACAATAATTTGACAGGCCAAAGCCTGTTGTTAAGTGTGATGGAAAGCTTATCA
Source organism: Eudonia mercurella (assembly GCA_963082485.1). Classification (NCBI taxonomy): domain Eukaryota; kingdom Metazoa; phylum Arthropoda; class Insecta; order Lepidoptera; family Crambidae; genus Eudonia; species Eudonia mercurella. The sequence continues at coordinate 15,676,142 of OY720023.1, read as the reverse complement.
GTGACCTTTACTGTATGCGGATGACATAAACTGGAATGTCTTTAATACCATGTAAGTACCTACATACATCTATTTTAAGCAGATTTTTAGGTACCTATTAACTTTGCCTTTAATGCGAAACATTTGTTTACTTAATTTAGTGTTATGTTATTAGATTTATTGGGTAAGGCTGAATAATAAAATAATGCTTATAACAACAACATAACATAGGTACTTAGAATTATTATAACGCAATAACGCATAGGTAATACGTCTTATTACAACGCTTTAGCACAGATTAGGTATTTAATAGTAACTATGTAAGCTTTAGGCTGTTTATCTGTCATCGATCATCCATTACTTGGTCGTAGATACCTACATTCGATTTTCAATTTGTAAAATGAAAGATAGTAGTAAATGTTCAAATAATTTTTAACGCAAATTTTGTTGCGATAGCTCAATTGGAAGAGCACCTGACCCAGAATGTCAGAAGGGTGCAGTTTCAAATCCTGCTCGTAGAAATTTTTTCAATATTTGTGTTTTTGTAATTTGTTCGCAACAAAATTTGCGTTAAAAATTATTTGAACATTTATAAATAGCTTGCTTACTTCTTAACTGATATTTAATATTTGTAAAAATATTATGATCGTATAATAAGACACCCACAACAGTTGATATATGTTTATTTCTCTTCTTCACAGTTTACACAACTCAATTAGATGTATCTCAATGACACTATAACGGCGCTAGAGAAGTGATTAGACTTTAACACCTTACAACAACTCAACGCACAACCTCTCTCGCCAACAGCTCGGAACAGAATGTCGTATAATTATATTTCTCTATGACAGAATGCCTCGTCATAATCAATGTTGCCAGTCTAATAATTTAAAAAGTTTCACTGTGACCGTTACAATACCAATGATATTTTAACAACAAATTAGCGTGAACATTTATGACAAATTAAAACATTTATTATTATAACACTGACCCTAACATTTGCCCATCCTGACATTGTGCATGTCCTCATGCACCACAAAGGAACAAACGTTACATCATATTAGTTACATTTTAATATCATTTATCTTTTAACGTTTATTTGCGAACCCATCAATTCTCGCAAAATAATTTAAATGAATATAAATCTCCGTGTGTAAACCCATCAATTCTTACACCACTAGAACCTGTTCTAAAGTGAGTTCAATTTGCAAACCCATCCATTCTTACAAATCGAACACACCTCATACCAACATCTCGCTAGCAAGGTCACGAACCCATCCATTCTCGTAACCAAGATAGCTATAGGATATCAGGTAGTTCTAATATTCCAAAAACAACATAATAACCAATACAAAGACATTAAATCAAACAATTTATGCAGTAAATTTCTAATATTTGATGTTTTTGCTGTAATAACGCTCAAATATCTTAAAGTAAATGTTTGCCATGTGTTACACAGTACATCAATTACCTTATAAATACAGTAAATCAATTTTATTTTATTATTTTTATTCCTTCACATTAATTGATTAAACACTTACGTTTTGAAGTTTTAAAATTATTACTCTATTACGAACAAAATCAATATTAATATAATTTTAAACATATACATACTATTGGCGTACATTTAAGCGTACACTTATACGGAATAATCAACAATTTTACTATAAATAAATATACATTTTTTTTTAAATTTAATCATTATTATTATTGCAACTGTCATTTCAGAATTATCCTCGTCACTGTCGGTCCTATCAGACTCATTGACCTCCAGTGCGGCAATATTGACCCAAGGCAACATACGGTCGGTGGCTACAGTTGTTTGCTTTTTATTCTTTGTCTCCGTAAGATCTGGAATGGCAGCTACCCTATACCTATCATTTCCAAGTACAGAGACTACGCGATACGGTCCAACATATGCGGGAAGGAGTTTCTTACTTTTTCCCTCATTAGTAAAAGCAGTTTTTGTTATTTTTACCAACTCTCCTTCGGCATAAACTCGAGCAGGTCGTCTGCCCTTATCATATCTCTGCTTCTGTTTTTCTTGCTCAATATTAATTGAATCTTTAGCTTGCTCTCTAATAGTATTCAAATCATTAACTTCGCGGGTTTTTCGGCGGGCTTCGTTGACCTTAGGATTTACTTCCGAATTCATACACGTGCCAAACATTATTTCGGCTGGAGTTCTGCCCGTGGTCTCTTGGCACGTGTTGTTCAACCCCCACTGTACTCCAACCGCGTTATCCCAATTCCTCTCGTCCTCATTTAAAATCTGAGCTTTTAAAGAATTAAGGATGGTGCGGTTATACCTCTCAACTTGTCCGTTAGATCCAGGACTAGCTACGGCGTTGAGAATATGTCTTATGCCCTTGTCAGTACAAAACTTTTTAAAAGTGTTGGACGTGAAACATATTCCTCTATCACTGACAAGGCGGTCGGGAACGCGGAACGTATAAAAGATATCATCTAGGACCCTTACGGCGCTGGAAGACTTAGTATTACGTACCGGTTTCGCAAACACATATTTGGTAAACCCATCTACAATGACTAGAAGATAAGTATTTCCTCGTTTTGATTTGACAAAGGGTCCAAGGTGATCAACATGTAAGGTGTGAAATGGAACTTCCACCTTTTCAATCGGATGTAAATAGCCTTCTTTTGTAGTGTTATTTTTCTTGGCATATGCACATTCGATACACGCGTCACAATATTTTTTTACAAATCTCGACATTTTAGAAAACCAGTAGGACTTCTTTATACGTTCTAACGTTTTTTCGGCTCCAAAATGCCCTATGTCGTCATGGTTTATGCGGCAAAATTGCCACCTTGCACCCTTTGGACAACCCATCGAATATTATCTTGATCCCCGTTCAAATATCTGTATAATTTATTGGCTTTAATTAGAAAATTATCTTTAATGTATTTGAGACCATCGGCATCGATCCCAGAAACAAGAATGTCCCTAATTCGGCATAATTCCGTATCACCTAACTGCAAGGTGTGCAACCAATCTTCGTTGCTAATGCTCATGACTGATGGATATTGGTCTAAAACCCTCGCAGTTTCATCATCGACTATGGCATTGCGTGAGAGAGCATCCACGTGTGCCATTTTTGCGCCAGATCGATACTCAACTGAACATTGAAACTCCTGCATAAGCAGCCACCATCGCGCTACCCGGGGAAGAATGTCTCTCTTAGAAAAAGTAGACCGCAGAGCACTGCAGTCAGTCACTACTTTAAACTGTTGCCCTAACAAATATACCCTAAACTTCTTCAAGGAACATATTACGGCTAAGGTTTCAAGCTCGTAAGCATGGAAATTTCTTTCTTCGGGGGAAGTCTTACGACTGTAAAAAGCCACAGGTTTAAAAACGTCACTTTCGAAAGATTTTTGCTACAATACACCCCCAACGCCTAATTTACTAGCGTCAGTGTGTAATTCTGTCTCCGCCGCAGGGTCAAAGATGGCAAGAATAGGTCTTTCTCCCAACTTATCTTTAAGAACTTTAAATGCAGTGTCCTGCTCATGTGTCCGTGTCCACATTGCATCTTTAGTTAGTAATTTGGTCAGGGGATTTGCCAATGTCGCGAAATTTTTAATAAATTTGCGGAAGTACCCTACCAGACCAAGAAACTGACGGACAGTATGCTGATCGGTTGGACAGGGGAAATCACTTACACACTGAATTTTCTTATTGCCTGGTCGAACTCCGGCTGCACTTATTTCGTAACCTAGATAGTCAATTTTAGTCATCAAAAACTCGCATTTAGCTAAATTAAGAGTTAAGTTTGCACTTTCTAGTAATTGCAAGACCTTTTCTAACCTACTCAAACATTCATCGATATTCCTACCATATATAAGGACGTCATCAATGTATGAGGTAGCTCCGTCATATCGTGCTGGACCCAATACTCGATGCATCATTCGCTGAAACACAGCCGGGCCGTTCGCCAAACCGAACGGCATACGGTTAAACTCATATTGGCCATCCGGTGTGACAAAAGAGGTTAACGGTCGCGACTGCTCAGCAAATATCCTGATAATAAATCTAGGGTGACGAAGTATGCCTGCCCTGACAAACGTGCATTTTCATCCTCAATATTAGGCATAGGATATCGCTCTTTAATCGTAACCGAATTTAACATTCTATAATCTATACACATTCTAAACTGTCCATCTTTCTTACGAACCAAAATAATAGGGCTAGCATACTCCGACACTGACTCTCTTACTATGCCTGCATCTAACATATCACTTACCATGTCACGTACATTCTCCCGTTCTTTGTGTGACAGCCGATATGGTCGGTAAACAATCGGCTTGTTGTTATTAACCTCAATTGTCATTTCTGCGATATTAGTACACCCTAGCTGCCCCAAAGAATTCGCAAAACAGTGTTGATACCTATCTAGTAACGCTAAAAGTTTCTGTCGATGAATTTCGAGGATAGTACTTCCCACTCGTACGGCATCCTTATCAATTCTAGCAGTGTCTGGAGCATTTATAGTAGACGCTATATGGTTCACAACCTTAACCTGCATACCACGACTAATGACCGTTCCTTTTTTTATGACACAGTATCTAGACAACGGGGAGGCAAGTAAACTGACAACTCCTTTTTTTATAGGGTAGACACCTCCAAAGATGAGGAGCTGGTGTAAAGGTTTACCAATAAGTTTGTTATCCACTAAAATTTGGCCGTCAAATTGTGGATCTACCGCTGTCCTAACATTTACTAGTCCGTGAATGTTGATATCCGAGAGCGCTATAACTTTGACTAGCTCATCATTCTGTATATCAGTTCCCGAAAAAGGCATCTCATTAGCAATATCAAAGAAGCTAAGCTTATTAGCAGTTTTAAAAACAGCAACATGCGATTGCTCGGTAAAAGATTGTCCTACTAATATTGGCAGCTCTAGATATTGGTCATCAATGACCTGACAAACGACGTTGGCTTTAACTCCGTCAACGGACAAATCTACAGAAACATCACCCATAGTACGTACTACTTCATTACCAAAACCTTTGAGACATGTTGATCTATTACTGAACGATAGACCTAACTTAGACGCATGCAACTGCCTTATTAATGACACCTCGCTACCAAAATCCACAAAACCTTTCGCAGGGAAATTATTTACGTAAACTTCTTTATAAAATTTTGAACTTGGATTCGAGCTAGATATGCACATAGTTTTATGAACAGTATCACCCTTATTGACCTTGGTGCTACTAAAACAGTTTTCTGTTTTGTGGCCCATTTTATTGCATTTATCGTATTTAACTATAGGCTTAGGACATTTTAGAAATGGATGCCCTTTTTCTTTGCAGTTGTAACAGTAAAGATTAATGTTTGGACTTGGATTAACTTTGCTAACTTTGTTCAAATTAAAATGACTGTTAGTATCAGTGCCTGCTCTAAATTTGTAGTGATTTCGATCAAATGTTTGTGAAGCTTCTTTGTTGCTCATCAAAAACTGCAATGAACAGTTATGGCACTAGATTTTATCGTCCTATCTGTTAACCCGTGTATAATGCAATCAACTGCGTGTTTCCCTTCTATGTTGCATTGGTTCAATAAAGCTAATTTTTCGTAAAAATATACCTCTATAGGTTCATAAAACATACTCTTTCTTTTCAGCATATCCTCCAGGGTTTGGCCATAGTTTTGCTCGCTAGGGAACGCATTTAATAATTTATTCTGCCACTCTGTCCAACTATAAAGTATTGAAGGTAAGCTCTCGTACCAAATCTTGGCCAAACCCTGAAGTTTCTGCATAGTAAAATGGATGGTCGTTTTACCGTCCCAGCCGTAGACAGTAGCGCACTCATTAACCTTTTTTAGCCAGATATCTACGCGTTGGGTTTTTGATGATGGATCGAAGTCAGGCAATATATTTTTATGATTATTGGAAGAATGAGAGACTGGCGCAGTTGCTATCGACGACTGTGACGGTAAATTTTTAAGTGAATTAAGAATATTCATAACATCTTTGGTCGAGAATGAAGTACTAGCAGACTTCCTAGATGGCTGGTCAAGTTCTTCAACTCGGCGCTTTAGTCTCTCAGGCCCATCATCATTCCCACCAGGGCTCCGTTCTCGTCGTCGAGGGCGCGATTCGCGTATATGACGACAGTTCGATTGTACAGAATCTCGCTGGTTACTCACGGTGCGTTGCATCCGGCTCCGCTCCCTGCATAGGTCATCCTCAAGGTCACGCAGACGTTCGCGCCCCCGCTCCAACTTTCGCTGCAATGCACACAGCCTTTCTGGATCGTTGCTGCAGCGGTCGTACACGTGACTCCGCCGATGCCCAGAGACACCATCACGACGACTACGGCTGCGACTACGGCTGCGACTACGTCTGCGACTATGCCTCGCACCACTGCTGGATCCATGCCCTCGCGACTCCATGCGATCAGGAGTCTCTAGGCGCCGAGATTCTCCAGCCTTCTCCATTTCACCAACTCAGAACAAAATAAAATATAATATACATATTTTACTAAGTAATGGGACGTTTAAGCAATATAAAGAGTTCGATAGATTTCATCTGATAGATAGATTTCATCTTAAAATATTCAATTTTAGCAGCAACCCGTAAATGACCTTTATTGGACCTTAGCTTTAGTCCTTAACTTTCAGCACTAGAAAAACTCAAATCAAATCAAATCAAATTACTTTATTTGCAAAATATGGGTACAAAATGTAGGTCTTATAAATATTAGAGCGCCATATTTAACCATTGCAATGGTGTGCAAAAATATAATTAATAAAATATAGTTGGATGGATGCAAAATAATTATTTGAAAAAGACAAAACACTTTGGTGAATATTAAACTAGAATATGCTAATAGCATCGTTTGATTTAAGCACTCGATGAAGATCACCACTTTATCTATTTGTTATTTATCGTGATGGTCTTGATTTTTAAAGATTTCCATAGCAGGAAGGCGTGTTAATTACGTACTAACTAAAAAATGCTTAAGCTTTAACACGAGGTACTTTTTAAAATATTCCAAGGTCACAAATATGACCTGTTTGACTAAATGAACATAAATCGTCAAGACTTATCATGGTTTATTTTTTGTTAAATAGTTGACATAGATAAAGTTTTGGCGGTACTTACCACTTCTGAATTATAATAAGACACCCACAACAGTTGATATATGTTTATTTCTCTTCTTCACAGTTTACACAACTCAATTAGATGTATCTCAATGACACTATAACGGCGCTAGAGAAGTGAACAATCGGATGTTAGTGACGGTAGTTGCTAACATTGAATGGGCGCCTTTGGCTTTCAAAGTAAAAAGTGTTGAATATATTCGGCGGGCTGGTTAGAACCACGATAGCTCAATTGGGAGAGCACCTGACCCGGAATGTCAGAAGGGTGCAGGTTCAAATCCTGCTCGTGGAAATTTTTTCAACATTTGTGTTTTTGTAAGATAGTAGTAACTTCTTAATGTGTAAATTATGTGATTGAATTATTTTGCAATACCTACATAGCCTCGGTGGCCGAGTGGCAGAGCGCTCGGTCCGATTACGTCTTATCACAACGCTTTAGCACAGATTAGGTACTTAATAGTTACTACGTAAGCTTTAGGCTGTTTATCTGTCATCGATCGGCCATTGCTTGGTCGTAGATACCTACATTCGGTTTTCAATTTGTAAAATGAAAGATAGTAGTAACTTCTTAATGTGTAAATTATGTAATTGACTTATTTTGCAATACCTAAATAGCCTCGGTGGTCGAGTGGCAGAGCGCTCGGTCCGATTACGTCTTATCACAACGCTTTAGCACAGATTAGGTACTTAATAGTTACTACATAAGCTTTAGGCTGTTTATCTGTCATCGATTGGCCATTGCTTGGTCGTAGATACCTACATTTGGTTTTCAATTTATAAAATGAAAGATAGTAGTAACTTCTTAATGTGTAAATTATTTGATTGACTTATTTTGCAATACCTACATAGCCTCGGTGGCCGAGTGGCAGAGCGCTCGGTCCGATGCCCGAAGGTCCCGGATTAAATTCCAAGGTCGGGTAAAATGTATTTCGGATTTTTCGATGCATTGCTCGGGTTTGTGATCACCAACCCACAGTTGGCAACTGGCAAGCGTGGTGATAAACCCATCAATTGTAGCGATGACTTGATTTCAATGATGGAGGTCTTTGCCCAGCAGTGGGACAATTATAGGCTGTTTACTTACTTACTTACTTACCTACATAGAAGTTCAGTCGTTGGTCGTACTTTAGATACCTACATTTGATATTTCATTTGTAATGATAATGAAAGATAGTAGTAACTTCTTTTAATGTGTGAATTGTGTGATTGACTTATTTTGCAATACCTACATGGAAGTTCGGTCGTTGGTCGTACTTTAAATACCTAAATTTGATCTTTCATTTGTAAGGAAAGATAGTTGTAACTTCATATCCTTCATTCATCTGTGATAGACTTATTTTGTAATTCGTAGGTAAGAATTGGAATTGCGCTCATTCATAACACACTTATCATACCATAGGTAAGTGGATGTTATCGATAGTTGTTAGACTTAACTGCGTACGCAAGACACTTAATTTCAATTCAGTTGTAAAGGGAAAATAAATGGGGTCTCACTCATTTTAGACTGAACGTAGGCATCGGTATTTATCGCTCTCAGCAGACGCGATTGTACTGGCGGCCTTTGACTCGTCGCGACGGGTCGACGGCCGCCAGTCCGAGTTCGCGCGTAGTAAATAATCGTTATTTTTTTAAGTTTTCTATTTATTTTTTTGTTACTTTAAAATAAATTTGATACCTAACGAAAACTAATTTAAATTTACTAAATGCGTTATGTATTTATGTACATGTGGTGGTGTGGGTACGGAGAATGTACGAGAAAGTTGGATCTGCCCTGAATGTTGTTGCGCCGCCAAGAAAGGCGGGGACAATAGCATGACACCTGTTGGGTCAACCAAAAAAAGTCGCGACCGCGACTCGAATGTGACGTTCAGAAAAAAAGCAAATGTCACCAATGAACTTTTACCAAATCAACTAGGACAGGAGTTACTTTCGGAGATGCGTGAGTTGCGTTGTGAGGTATTGTTATTAAAGAATTAACTAAGCCGTACTGTATCAACTATCACTACCTACGAGACCAAGTTGAAAAGTTATGATTTTAAACTAGCCAACCACGAAGCCCTTATATCGAAATACGAAGCAAAAATAACAAACTACGCTTCTGAAGTTAGTTCACTCAAAGCTAAACTGAAGACATACATACATACAGCTGGTTGTCAGAAAGCTCAATCGACCCAAACTTCTCACTCGGAACCATTACATCTCATGCAACCTAAACCAGTGGACTCTAAGCCGACATCGCCAAGTCAATCTACTCCTAAGAGGCAGACCAAATCACCAATTGCCCAGGTACAGAAACAGGGAAGGGTGGAATTGGTAACTCAAGTCTCTATCCCCAAGCTGCAATCGAATAGCGGTAGTTCAAACTATAGTCTCACCACAAACAAATTAGAACAGATTTCAGCAGCGAACACACTCAACGATGACCAGCAGTGGATTGAAACGAAAAGCGGCAGGGCCTGCAGTGACAGAACTGAGAGCTGTTGAAGCCCGAAAACACATACATCTTTGGAACATGGCATCGGGTATCGAAGAAGTTCGTGAGTATGTAAACAAGCTCTGCCTTAACGGCTCCTGTACAGAAGTCGAGCTTACTGCTAAAGGCGACTATAAATCATACAAAATAGGTGTCCCAGTTGCATATTTTGATACGTGTTACTCTGAAAATGTATGGCCAATAAACGCTAGAATTAAACCCTGGGTGAATTACAGAGGATCACTAAAACATACAAGCGCTGTCTCGAAAACTGGCCCCCCGCCTAATCCTTCGAACTTTCGCGAGCGGCCCTCTAACAGGGCGACATCAGCACAATGAAAATACCATTTCACCATAACCAAAGCAAATGAACATCTTCTATCAAAATGTCCGAGGCCTGAAATCAAAATTGGCCCACTGGTATACTAGCATGTTATTATCTGATCACTTGCTTGTGGCTGCGACGGAGACGTTTCTTGACAACTCTGTAAATGATGCTGAACTGGTGCCAGATGGCTGGACACTACTGCGACGTGATCGTCCAACGCCTTGTGGGGGAGTTTTACTCGCAGCAAGGCCTGGTGTCGCTCTTCGGCGCCGACGGGAGCTGGAATCGGACCTCGGTGAAGATCTGTGGGCCTCTATCACTTACCGGGGAA